>BGPT01001520.1:85210-115183 GCA_003297045.1 Symbiodinium sp. clade C Y103
AAGGAGGGGCGATCCAAATGGCTGATCGCTTGGAAGGACAACAGATCCTGGCGCTTCAGCAAAGTACCAAAGTCGCGATGAGACAAAAGATTACCTCGCATGTGCAACTCACAGAGCTTGGAGAATNGTGACTTCAGCGTCGTGATGTGCTTTGGCTTTTTCGTGGCGCCCGCCACACATGATGTGCCTTTTGCGGCGTGATGTGACTTAAGTCGAGAACTCGTACTAAATCTTGGCAAATTGCGATCTTCAATTATCATCAACATGATTGAGAAAGTAATCGACATAGTAAATCATCGTCTTTCAAGATAATCATGATACTACAAATGATCATATGAGCCAATTTCAAAAGTGGATTATATCAATTATATACCCGCAAATTGAAGTATACCCATCCATTATCTGTGGATTTGGCATCCATGACTTGAGCCCCCCATGGTGATTTCCCAGATCCTGACGCTGGGTGCGTTTGTGGGGATGGTCGCTGGCTCTGTGGCCTCGGCCTCGGCGCAGTTCTTTGGGGTTAGCGCGCCCAGCGGTTCGGGGGTCATGGTGACGCTTCGGGGGGGATGTTAAAACATGAAAAGATGGGGGATTGATCGGGATTGAAACCATATGGTAACCATGAAACATGTGAGACGATTGGCTGGATGATTTCATATTAGGAGATTTAATGATTTCATTTGTGGGGATTTAGCCAACCTTAACAGAGATTCATTGGGTTGGCTGAAGGGAAAATCTACAGGCAACATCACACATACACACACCTATCCTAACTGATCCCATTTGGGTGCTAGGGGAAGCAGTTGTTTCGGTCTCAATTTTTGTGAAGAAATCTCTAATTAATTTCGATTGATAGAAAAAAAGTTGAACATTGCGGAGGGAGTGAAATAGCGAACCCGAACCAGTCATTCGGTTCATTCCATTCATTCCGTCATGGCCACCAAACAGACTACAGTACAGTAGCAGAAATCTTAGGGAGAACCAATGTCCCAACTTTTGTTGAGGATATTCTCATTTTGCATCGTTTTGCGTTAGGGATCTACTGTACCCTTTTTCGTTGTTTCAGACCCCATCTCCGTCTGTTGGTGTTTCACACCTCTATGCTGTTTTGGGTCTGAAATTGTGTGCCCCAGTCCATCCATCATTTTCCAGTCATGTTCCCATTTTTTCACGGCTGTTGTAAGGATCTGATGTTCAGACCCAAGAATCATATCAAGTAGATGGTGCATACCATTGCATATCATATCATGGTTCTTATTATCTATATTATAGATTGTATCTCTAGCACTATATATCATTATATCAATCCATCAAATCGCATTATTACTGAACCATACCATTCAGTATGCCCCTGCTGGTGATTTCTTGTGGCCCTGGCAGGTGATCAGCCCGAAACTGGTTCCGCTCTTCTTCTTGGGCCAAACGGCCTCAGGGGCCTATGTGAACGTCAGGGCCATGGAATCCATGGACTCCATAGAGCGGGATAGACGTTGAATTGTGTACTGTAAATGCATAGGTGCACATACACAGAAAAACATGATAGAAGCATGGATGTATAGTGTATATGTGTGTATATACATATATTATATATAGTATATATTCACATTCTATCCCATATTTGTATGTGGATTTGGGTTCCCAAATTGTGACCCATCACCACGTCGAAAATGGCGAGCATTTTCGAACATTTACCACTGCATCCGCCGGTCTCTGCAGCCAGCTTAGTAGAGAAGGACCAGAAAGTGGTCGTAGATTGTACCAGCGGTACTTTCATCAGTGCGGCGGCTCGGCTGGGTGCTCAGTTCAAGGCCGCAGAACATGATCCAGCCTTTGCCCCAAGCAACGTCCCCATGACAGCAGTATGCCCAAACGCTTCAGCTATGAATTGGGTTGCTGATGAACCTAAAAAACATTTGCATCCCAAAGCAACTTGATGAATTTGGAATAGCGGTTTGACAGATGTTCATATTTTTTGTTTCCTATGTTCATCTACTTTCCATCCTCGACGATGGAGCGGAATGGCGAAGATGTTTGGGATGGACGCTGCCAGCCACTGCCAGCCACGACTCGGAGGCCCTGCTGCAGAATGGAAGACGCAACTCGACATGCTCGACCAGCAGGACCGGAAGCCAGTTGTGCTCAGTTGGGGTTGGTGCGAAAGGGGACCCTAAAATCCCATAAATTCCCATGGTTGATGATCATGTTCACCATTAATTTTGTGTTCCCCCTTGATGTTAAAAACCCATGGACCAAAATTGATGATGATTTTCTTAATTGAAATATAGATTAACATTGCCGGCCGCTTAGTTGTTGACCAAGCATGGGCAACCCAGGTGTTCAACGTGCCAACATTGCGGAAAATACCAAGCTATGTCATGCACATGTACTCCTATGACTAAGTATGCACGTAGGTCTGATTGAATCTGTACATGCATATAGTGTACACATTTTTCTTATCATAATATCTGTTTGTACACGCATATTCAGTACGCAGATTGGCTTAGTAAAGAGCGGTGATCCATCCAATGCTGGCGGTGTCCCTCTCTGCTCAGAATTATACACACATCTTTTTTTGCACAAAAAGGTACTGTACTGTACCCAAGATATTAATTTATTGATAATTTTCCAATGTACCCCAATAAAACGGTCATTTGCGATGCATATAATATGTGATCAATGTGATCATACATACCGGGTACAGCTCCTTTTTTGTACAAATCTGCAGTACATGGACCTGTAAACTGTGATGTATTGAACAGGGGATATTCCACATATAACTTTGCTATAGTATGATTATAAAGGATGAGTATTACCCACAAAGGGTTGATATGCCCATCATTTGGGGGTAGTCTTTCCCATTATTGGGGATTGATATGCCCATTACCTACATTTACCCACTAACTAGGTAACTGGGTAATTTAAAAAGTGACCCACTTACTCACTGGGAACAAAAAACGACTTACCCGCTTGCTTATTGGGTAATTTGAAAAAATGACCAACTTGCAAACTAGGCTCCACCCTGCAAAGTAGCAGGAGTCTCAAACTCAGAGCTTCGTGCTCGTTCTGCCGACTATTTTGACTTCGCTGGCCCGAGGGACCGCAGGCACACCGGCTGGCCGAAAATGATGGTGACATGCCATCACAATCGTGAAGCTGACATGACAAAGATGGCAGAAACCATCGACAAGATACACATTCAATCAATTTCCATTATATTCAAGCATCATAAAGGTTCTCTTGTAACTGTCGTCACCAGGAACCATTAGAATTTACCAGTTCTTACCAGTGACCGTTGAAAATTCGGCAACTCACAGCTGGAGGCCACAGACTCCCTTGGACAGTGGCGAAAGGCCTGCAGGGCTCCTTCGGCGCCGGTCACCACCTTTGGTTGGGGCCACCCAGCCGGGGCGGGTTCAACAGGCCATGATATTAGGGGTTTCCTAACATGGTGGTACCCCAAAACGGTGGTCATGGAAAATCCCATTGAAATGGATGATTTAGGGGTACCCCCCAATTTAGGAAACCTCCATATGTTTTGTTGTTGAGTTCTTTGAAATCCAATAAAATTGGAAGAAGCTTCTTTGACAACAACTATCCATAATATTGCTATTTTTCCAACATCACTTATACGGATTTTGTTCACGTTACGGTGGATTGTGTTGCGGACATGAGCGATGAAAGCTGGCCAGAAGTTCACAACTTGGCAGATTTCAGATAGCCTCGTGGCTTCAGGGTTTCATGGGAGCTCTTCCGTGCAGCCTGTCATTGCTACATGCAACCTCTAAGGCAACTGGTTTGCGGTTTCAAATCCTGTTCTCCATACCCAAACTAGCTAAGCTAAACAATGATACACATTCCATCATTCCAAAACATGGATGATGATCCCCAATCATCAACACATGTTTTTGTGTCGAGGATGTTGGAGCAACGCAGGGCTGCTCAGAGGTTTGACTGAATGTGCCCTCAGTGTTTGCGTTTGACCGAATGGACATTCATTCGGCGTTTTAGAAACATGACACAAAACGAAACATCAATCTTCTGATCCAATCTTGGAATCATGACACTGCATGACGGCACATGTGCTTCTATGATGTTGTTGCTATTTACTCTGTGACAGTCACACGACAATGGACCTAAAGGGCTTTGCCTCACTGTCTAGGTCGGATGACGAGGCTTGGCAGTCCATCTCAGAGTTGCATGCCATTTCTCGTATTTCTCGTAAGAGTAAACTGGCGTTGCATTTTCAAATAAGGTTATATAAGGCCTCAAACTATCTCAAACTGTTCGATGGGATTTGGAATTCTGCCATATCCATTTCCGAAACCAATGGCTCCAAAGCCTTGAAATGGAAGCCCGAAGCCCCTCAGGCGCCCTCACCCTCCAAGCGCGAGACGCAGCTTTCTCCTCACATGCGCTCGGGTGAGGATGCGCGGAATGCACTTCAACCCAGCGCTTCTTGCGTGAAGAGATCGGTGTCCTTGCCAGACAGGCAGGGAGTGAAACTGGACAAACTTAGAAAAAATATTTGTAAGAAGAAAATTCAGGTTTGAAGTCTATCGCGCTATGTTGAAGATTGTTGAAGTATTGCTGTCTAATTGGTTGATTTGCTTTGGATATTCCGCACGCTGCAATTTGCGAAGTCGCGCATTGTGGTGCGGTTGAGGATGTTTCTTTCAGAAGACGCCAGGCTTTCACCGTGAAAACGCCCTCAAAGCCGGACATGTTACTGCCGTATTACTACCTTCTGTCACATCATGTCACAGTAATGCATACTGTACCAGCCACGTTCATTTTCTTCTTGAGACAACTTTTACCTTGTATGGATAAATGTTTCACAGCAAAGACAGGTGGTTTCCTGGTGTGGCCCCGTGAAGCCCAGCACTGCACTGATCTTTATGAACTCATACTGTGTGCAGATTCTACCCAGCTAAAGCTCCAAAATGATCATGAAGTATCATATCAAGAGCATGTGGGACTTGAGGTGCTTCTACGAGCCATGCAAACCCATGGTGAAGCTTGAAGAAATTTCAACTTTGCCCACAAATCCTGATTGGTTGAAGACTAAGCTGGCGGCCCTTCGTGAAGAGAATGAATTTCCTCGCAAGGTGAGAATTCGCCTGGAGACTGCGATTTGCTGAGTCATTTTATTTTTTTTACTTTCCCATTGGAAAGTCCCCGATTTGGGCAATCTAAGGGAATAGAATAGACTTCTTATTTTCTCAATGGTCCCCTGGAGAAATCCAAGGAGAAAGGGCGAAGGGACAGGGCGATTGCAGAGATCCCTTCGGTACTCACCGGATACGGAGAACGAATGACCTACCGATCACCTTCGCCCCGACTTCGTGGTGAAGCTGCCATTGCCATCGGGGAAGCCTCCAAAGCTTCACATGGAGTGCCGTGGCGCAGTCTCTTGGTGGAACGAAGAGAAGTCGAAGTTATTGACCCATATTCATCCCCATTTTGGGATGGTTGGGTACTAAGAAAGGTTCAAAAAGAATCAAAAATTTCAATTTGGTGAATGGTGTTGGTCTATTGTCACCTGATTTGTGAATAATTATGTTTGAGCCATACCCAAATCATTGCAGTAAAGATCATGCAAGGGGTCTTGTAGGAGAGGTGTGATCGGAGCCTTCAGGAAGTAGGCCCTTGGCCACAATACAAGTCAATCCCCTACTAAAGTCATTCCCCCCAAACTGGATCCAGCCAAGCATCTCAGCAGCTCTAGGTCTCCCAGTCTACAGCAAGGGTGCTCTTTGCCAGACGATGGTTGGCAATGTGGCGCCCGCAAAGAGAGCCCAAACTCTTGGAGAATACTCTGAAAAGCTATGTGACAGCACTATGAAGGAGTTGGTGTATCCAGGGGCGGAGCCACTCCCAGCATCCAAAAAAGACAATCAATTCGAGGCGTGGTTACTGTCGGTGCAGACTTGCTTGAAATCGATCAGTACCCCACGAAGTCCAGCTCCACAGAGTCCTCCAGCTAGTCCAGCCACACCAAGTTCCAGAAGGGCAGGATCACCTACTCTGACCGAGAAGCAGCAGATGTTGAAGCCGCTGAAGAAGTATTTGGAAAGCGATCTTAGCACGCAGGCCGGGCACACCAAACAGTTTTGAGACAGTCAAACAGTTGAGCTGAAAGACCGGAAGGCGCGAAGTAGTCTCAACACTGTAAGACAACCTAGTATATATACCTAAGTGCTCTTAAGTGTATTCAGTCCCAGTCCCATAAAAGCCACAAGCTGCGAGGACGCATGCCCTTTCGCTCGGAATGATTCAGATTCCGCGGCGAGGGAGACGCTGGCGCCCACAGTGAAAGTTCGAGTACGAGTGCCTCCCCCTTTCACCAGGACTGGTGCCATGGAGGGCCATGAAGGCACAAATGTTAGAACTCTTGATTCCCCTGGAGTGCATGACACCCAAGTATGGTCCAGAATGGATATAGTAATCTCTGTACACAATCAGGTATATCTATAATATCTATTGTAGCTGCTGTAATTAATGGATGTTTTCTTGCCTGGGCGCTCGAACATTTGTTTGGGGCTGGTTTGGTAGTTGGCAACGAGACACGTGAAAGAAACCTGGTGTGAAAATCGTCATGCCGCCATGCCTGGACACGACCATTAATTGCCATGAAGCCCTGAAAATTTCACCATTTCATCACCAGTACTAACCTCTGTTTGGGGTACCCTTGGATTTCAATCCACGGAAAGTTGACACGTCAGGAGAGCACCTGAAATTGCACCTGCAGACCTGGTACAGGAAAAGAACCGCACCTGGAAATTTCATCAGGACCTGGGAATGGCGGAAAAAAAATTCTCCGGAGATTTGGGAGAGAAGGGCTGCCAGGACTTCTGTCCACAATTCGTGTAGCAAAATCATATGTGTGAATGTATGGTATGGTATGGTATGGATGGTATATAGGTAGGTATGTATGTAAACCTAATGCCATGAAATGACATGAAATGTCATGTAATGTCATGCAATGTCATGCAATGTAATGTAATGTAGTGAAAATGTCATGCTATAGTTATGTGATATTATGATATATTGTGTTCTGTCATGTTGTGTCATGTTATGTCATGCTATGTATGTGTATTTATGTGAAGGTCTACACATATGCACCATCATGTTTATTGGTATATAATACAAATATATGCAATACAACACAGACACGCAGTTTTGACTTGTGCTGTGCAGTGTTTTAGGATAGGGATTATTGTATCAATAGATCTTCATATTTGTGTATGTACACATGCTACAGGTTCCATGTACCACTTAAAAATTCAGACATGCTACAGTAGAGGCCCTGGAGGAGCGCCCACAGCGCAGGACATGGCAGAGATAAAGAACGGGCTTTCCGCATTTAGCTACAGGTCGGGTTCTTACACTGAAAAAAGAATCAAAATGGGTCTGGTCAGCACTGAAGCACATCTTGTGTTGCAACAGAAGTCAGACGGGGATGGATCAAAACTTACCAAAACCATTCAAAATTTACTATATCTTACTATGCTATATATATATAATATGCATATATTTGGATAATTAACATATGTATATATATATATACATATGGTACAAGTCAGCAACCCCCCCCTTCCCCCCCCGTAATGGTCATGGTCCTGCATGTACGCTGAATGTAGGAGGCTACTTTACCCCCGCCCCCTGTGGGATGGGTGGGGGCTAGGTACAGTGTGTCACATGCATGTAAGGCAGTAAGTAGGTAGTATGTGGCTAGCATATAAATGATCATCTAGGGTCTACTTTAGCCCCCGCCCCGGGGTGGGTGGGGGCTAGGTAGTGTGTCACTAGCATGTACGGCAGTAGGTAGGTAGTATGGGGGTAGCATATAAATGATCATCGAGGGTCTACTTTACCCCCGCCCTCCCCTGTGGGGTGGGTGGGGGCTAGCAGCATGTGAATGATGGATCTAGGGTCTACTTTATCTCCCCCCCCCCCCCTGTGGGGTGGGTGGGGGCTAGGTATATAGTGTGTCACTAGCACGTATGTGGCTAGCATGCTCCACACCCCCCTGTGGGATGGGTGGGGTGTTTTAGAGGTATCATGTAGATAGTGTACAGGTAGCATGTTGCTAGCACGTATGTATGGCATATGAGATCTTGACAGTAGCTAGTACATGGCTACTATAATGGTACTGTATGGGCAGCAATAGGTTGTAAATAGATTGTAAGTTTATAGGTAGTACGTGGCTAGCACGTATGTATAGCATATGAGATCTTGAAAATAGCTAGTACATGGCTACTATAATGGTACTGTATGGGCAGCAACGGGTTAGCACGTATGTATAGCATATGAGATCTTGACAGTAGCTAGTATATGGATACTGTAAAGGTACTTCATGGGCACTAATACATTGTAGATAGATCGATGTAGGGTGCAGCTTACCCCCACGCTTCCCCTGTGGTAGGGGTGGGTTGTGTGTGTGTAGGAAGTGAGCCCTGCATGGAGGTATCATGCAGAGGGTTGATGTAGCATATGACAGGTAGTACGTGGCTGGCACATATGTATAGCAAAGGAGATCTTGACGGATGGTTGTATATGGCCAGGATTTATGGCCAGGATACCCCCTATGTGGGGGGGGTATGGGGGACCGTAGCATTGGGGGGGGTGGGGGGGTGGGGGGGTTGCCGGCCGCCGGTTGGGACCATATGTACCTAGAAAGCCTAGGGTGCAAAAAATACATGAGGTTTTTTGAGAAAACCCGAGGTTTCCAATTTTGCCACAAACCTCCATTCCCCTCAGCCCATCTTTGCCCATGCCAGCCTTGCTATATGGGATATCACGTGAAAATTTATTTGAAATGGCTGCATGTGACACAATCATACACAATCCACAATGCTCAAAACATCCCCTACAGACAGACTCGCAATCCCAGTTTCGAGCGCAGAACGGTGTTTTCATGACAAATCATTATCCCAAATTTGTAGCTGCTTTCAGATCTACGTTCTGGTAGTTCCAAGACCCTTCAAATTTGGGCATGGTGCCACATTCACGAATTTCACGGTCTCAAAACCCTATTCTTGCAGGTTGGACGCCGAAAAACTTTGGAAAAAAAGTGAAAAACATCAACAAATTTGAAAGGCTCTAACCCGTGAAAAAAACACGGATGATCACGGATAAATCATGGGTTGATCACGGGTTCGGGAAACCCTGGGTTTCTTTTGGAAACCTGGAAACCTGGTGTTTTGTTCAGAAAGCACGGTTTAACAATGGGTATATCACGGGTAGATCACGGGTAGATCATGTCTTGATCACGGGTTGCTATAGGTATGAATCACCGACCCGGTTTTTTCCATGTTGGAATTGAAACACATTGAAAAAAATGATCTTAACCACAATTTTAGATCTTCGAACCTCACGAGACCTGAATATGGGAAAACATTCTCATTTTTAGGGTTCTCAAACTCTTAGAATTGCTCATGGTTCTATGATACGGTCGGAATTGTGCCACCTCACTCTGCAGGGGTGATCAAATTGTGATTGCCCTGTAAATGGGCATACATCTCCCCAAAACCAGCAAAGGAATCATCAGGGTTCATGTTTGGCCATTGTGGCTGTCTCAATGCCTGAAGGGGGTGGGTCTGGTGCAACAGGAACCCCCTTAGCCGTTTGCTTCAACCACTTCTTCGGAGAAATATCGGGAAAACCCGAGGTTTGACTGAAAACCCGAAGTATTTATAGGGATCATGGGTAAACCCTGGGTTTATACTTAAACCCTACATTTTCTGGGGTTTGGAAGCTAAGTATATATATATATATATGGGTATATTATATATATATTATGTATTTGGGGATGAGCATCCATAAACCATTCATAGACATCAGCTCTTTTGGCGTTTTCACAGCAGGGCCCCGGGTCGCCGAGCGGGCCCCGGGTTGCGCCGAGCGGGCCAGGTCTCCAAGGAGATCTCTGGGGTCGCCGAGGTTAGTGCAAAGAGAGGACTGGAAGCTGTGGGGTTGAAACATCAAGGTGTATATAATGTACATATATATATATATGTATGTATATAATCAAATATAAATAAATAATACCTATCCAGTTATTTATAGATATTTTTGGAGACCGATATGACTTGATATTTGACGGTGAATATAGAATTGATATATTGATAGATGGTGTGATAATGTGGGATAAGTACATGTATGTACAATACATATATATATATATATACATACACATACATACCGTACATACATATCATATGTAAATATATATTGCATGTTATTGCGTTCTCTTGAAGGATGAAGAGCACGTATATAAGCACTCTCCTGGGAGACATCCATGGAACATCTTCTGGGGCTGTTGTAGTGTTCCTGCGAGGAGAATCGGTTGCTGAAAATCAGAATCACAGAATGCAGCAGTTGCTCGGCAAAGTTTGCGCCAAAAGAGCTTTGTGATGGATTGTCATAAGTATGTCTAAAAATGGGCTACCCCTCGAATATTGCATGGTTTATCATGGTGTATCATCATGATAAACCACACATTGGGATGCCGTTTGGAAGTTGGACCAGTTGCTGGTGTGGGATTATGTCAGTTGGCGAAGGTGCTACAGCCGACCTGTGAAGAACTACAAGTGCTTGTACATGCGGTCTTTGCAGGAAGTGTACAATATATGTTGAACATCATAGGAGAAACAGCAATTGTTTTAGATAAATTAAGTTGAAATATTAAACCAAGTATGCCAACAATGGTCCAAACCACTTCCAAGGTTGGTGATGGCATTCTGAGGTGCATCACAATCTACTCTAGAACCAGATCAATCTCAGTCTGTCAGGACATTTTCGCGGGCGACTTATCAATCCATAACAGGCAGAGCAAGTACCTCCGACACTCCAAACGCATATTGTTGCGATCTGTTTCGTCACATTTTGAAGTGCTAGACAGGATGAGATGTGGCAGTTCTCAAGCATTCAACCAGTACTTTACTTGTACCATCTTCACTGTAAAGATGCAGGCGTTCATAGGACTTTCAGGGTTTGTCCACTGTGGCAGGACGCCTCTGTCGCCCATGAGTCCTTTGCTCACCAGTACATACTACCAGGAAGCTTTGCGACCGCGTTGGCGATGAGGCAGACATCCAATGGTTTGGAAAATCAGATAAAATCAGGTTTCAAACGAAGATGGCCTGTTCGAGGGATCTCCCAAATTGACAAGTCCATGTGGAGTGGAGACCAACAAAAACTACGTGAGGATGGGCCAATCGCGTGGGACAATCTTTAGGGTGAACCAGGGTGACAGGGTGAAGTGATCTATGTACCCATTTGGGGAGTGTTCAAAATCCCTGTTGATTGATGATTATAGGGGGTTATACTACCCAATATATTCGGGATGGGCATATTCCATGGATTGGAAATCCCTATGAACTAACCATTAGAAGGGATTTTCCAATAGATTGTTGACACTGATCACTTAGTAAATACTCCTTGGCTTTGTTGTAAGCAACCCGAAGCCACCAGCAGCATTTTGGCCCTGGATCAAGCTGCTTCCGACATGTGGGGATAGGTCAGAACGTGTGATTTTCCATGATTTTCCGTATGATGAACATCGCTATATACCTCACAATATAAGAATATATAAGAATTCATGTGTTGCAACCATCATGGTAGTAAGATAAGTAAGAGCAGTAATGATCATAGTAATAAGAACAGCAATGAAATAGGTTCAGCAGTGATGATAGCAATAGGAAGAACAATTACATTAGCAACAAAAGTAAGAACAATAAATAACAACAAGAGTACTGTAATAATAACAGCCATAACAATATGTCGTACTCTACAATCTATCTGGATGTGGTTTCACCAGGGCTTTCCATTGCCTGGATACCCACTGGACCAGGTCAGCCAGGCTGTACATCAGACCATCTGAAAGCAGGTGAGCCACAGAGAGTTTTGCCGGACCAGCGGGGACGGAAGCACGACCAAAGGAATCTCCCATGTTTGCTATACCTGGTATTGCATAAACGTATCCGTATGATATATATATATATATTATATATATATATATATATGTATATGCACATGTATGAAGGTAGACATCAACAAAACATGTATAATTGTCCTTCAATAATCTTGAAAGCAGATTGTTTTGGATCTTTGACCTTGGTGATTTCATCCCAAGTGATCGAAGTGGCACCATATTTCCTCCACTTTGTCATCCATGTGTACCCTTGGAACTAGTCTCGCTGGGCCACTAATTGGCCTTTCTGGCTGTGATCGGAGACAAGGCCCAAAGGTGCCGCTTCGCCGTGACGACCATAGATATAGAAAGACTATAGCCGCCAGTTCACACAGGCTTCCAGCTGTGCCAGGCCAGGGAAACCACTCCCAATGTTTTTTTACATTCCTTTCATATCCTTTCATTTTATTTGTGCCCATGGAAACTTCCGAATGCAATGGCGTAAGATTCTCTAGACACAGCTGCATCCAAATTGAAGTTGAAGGGGGTACAACATTGGCCTCTTAGACTTTTCTGAAGGTATGCAGGTCCTTCACGTGTCGCGGGCACTAGAAGAAAGTTATATAACTATATATACTTTGCCATCGTCCACCTTAAGTCATGAGTTGAACCTGCTGGATTGATCATCCATGGTGTTGGAATCGAATCAAATTGAACTGACGATAAGAATGTATATCCTGGAAGCACGACGCGTTGTGCCTGTTGCACTATAACATTTCGCAACCCTGCCTTTCGCAGCCGCTATTCCTAGCCTTGTGGGACGAATTCGCAGGGGTGGTCGGCTTTGGTCGACTGCGTCTGTAGCGTAGCCATGCGTAGCCCTCAATACTCCTGGGTGGTGATCAGACGATATCAGATCAAGCCACCTGCGGGTATGCGTGGTATATTCTAGCAGGCCCACTTGAAAAGCTCCAAAACAGATAGAAATGTTGTACACATGGGATCTCCTCTGTTTGGAGCCTTTGACAGTCACCCATTGCATTTTACCTGGGGGCTCTTGGGCCTCCAAGCTGCGAGCTTCAGGGCCATGGGTGTTTCTAGGACTGTAGGTGCGTCGTATTGAATAGAACTTCTGCCCAAAGGGTCATGAAGTTTTACGACTGGAGCATCAAAGATGCCTGAAAAAAAATGAATTGCCTGCGTGATTTGCAACTTTAATGATCCTTCATTCATGCAGGATTTGGATGGATTTGGGTTTTGTTCCTGCATGCTACTACTGGGCATGCCAAACAGACAAGCAAGGTGGCTGCCCGCGTTTCATCATTCAAACCAGACTGTGCAGATCCGAGTGTCGGATGCCTGGTATTTAGAGCTTCATCCTGGTTGGAGAACAGGACCCGAGAGATCTCATCAAAGCCATGACTTACATGAGGGAGAAAAGAGTTTTCGAGACATTTGGTGAGATCACCTTCATGATTTGAGTGCACCCTCTGCGCCCCAGCCTGAGGTAATTTGGTACTACTTCAGTGGGGTTCTTGTGTCAGTCGGGGGCACCCAGGATCTGGCTAGTGTAATGATCAAATAAAGGGGTACCCCCCATTGAAGAACAGTGATTGATAGTAAAAATGATAGTAAATGACTTTGGATTCCCCCATTTTTTTTGCCCAAAGGACATTGTCCTTTGGGCTGCCACTCTGCGAACCTCCACTCGTTCTTCCAGTGAAAGCCAAGGGTTTTTTTCGGCAGGGCCAATGGGGGGTATGCCCACGCGCCATCGAATCAGGTCTTGCCAGCGGTGTTTTTTTTCGTGAACCACTGTCGCGGGGGTCTCGATCAAGCATATCGGCGGCATCATAGGTGCGAGCTCTGAGACTGCGAACGGTAGGCACAAGGTCATGAACAGACACACATATGATATGCATACATACTGTACAATATACATCAATAAATTTAAGGTTGTTATATATTGTTTAGTACTATATAGTAAAAAATGTTGCTAATATTTTTAAATGCATGTTCATTGTATTTGGACTTGTGCACGTATATGTACACACATACATAACATATCATGTGATATTACACATTAACAAAACCCTTACAGAGAACATGCAGACCTTTCTGTGGTTTTTCATTCAGGTTTCTGGGAAATTGTGTAGCGCCCTGGGCAGGTTGACCCCACATGCATCGCTTGTCAATGTGCAAGCTTTGGCACCAACAGAGGAGGGGATTGATGTACAGCTACAGGTCAGCTTGGGCAGAATTGAATGTATTGATGCTGAATCTTGTTGGATGCTTTGAGATTTGGAAGCAGTTTGGCTCGGACTGAAAACCGAAATAGTGCTGGTGGAGAGTGGTAAGATCGTTTCCCAAGCTAGTGGGGCCTTAGTCAGCTTGAGCTGCAGAAGATCATGGAGAGATACGCATTTGCCAGGCTGACCCCCCCAGATGTCCATGTTTATCTGCTACCACCAATGAGAAGGCAGCGCACCTGATGAGTTTCTCCAGGGGGATACCCCAAAACAGCAGTTCTAATGGGGGAAATGAAGATCAACCATGAGATTTTCCCGGTGTCACCAATGTTTTGACAGAATCCAAATGGATCCAAATGGTTCACAGCTGGGCATCTGCCTTCAGTTGCAGCAAGAACTGGCCATATGTATATTATATATATATATATATATACACGCATACATACACATAATGTATAAGAATTATAAGAATGTATATATATATATATACAATGATAATATCATTGATAGGATGATAATGTTATATACATAATGATAGTATTATAGATGTGTAATGATCATATTGTAGATATATCATAGTATATTATAGATATATCATAGTACATTGTAGATATATCATAGTATATTGTAGATATAGAATGATAATGTTACATATGTATACATATGCATTATATAGCCATATTTATAGGATTTTATAGGGGCCCCATATCTCAACCTATGTGGGTGATATTCCCATGGTTCTATCTATGAATAACCCCAGTTCTGCATCCCCTGTGCTGACTCCGCGCAGGCGTTCATCATTCGCTATTCCTTTCTATGTCAGGTGTGCCTGATCGGGTGACAAACTCAGAGATGCGCAGGGCGGCCAACGAGTTGCCGAATTGACCCGCAGAATATCATCATGTGCATATACAGGATATACAATCATGTGTATGTACATATACTGTGTATACATACATATATATATATATACATATGTATACACTATACATATACATATATAATTATACTGTATATGGCACGTACCAGTACGCTGTTCCTAAACTTCACAGATGATCCCAGTGGGTTCCTACTCGTGTGTTGCAGGTTGAATATTTCCCTGACACCTTTGGCAAATGTCTTGGCGCACGGAAAATTTAAGCTCGGACAGGTGCGGCTTTTTGGGACAGCAGGGGCGGATGCTGATAGTTTGAAAGCAACGGTGGTTTACCTATCAACAAATGCTGATCTAATGCAGTTTGATGGGATTTAATGGGCGTTTATCCTCTGGTGATTTCACAGTCTGCTATCGAAAACCACCACTTTTAAGCTTTTAAGAGGGAAATCATCCAATTGTAGATGGGCCATTCTCCACAGCTATGGCAGTTTAGTGGAGGTCATGGTTTGGAATGCTATGCGCATTCTGGGCAGCACCTTGCGATTGATCATCAACCCGGCAGGAAATTGTTCTATTGAAGCTGCTTGGAGACTTCGCCTGGCTCCTTAGGAGCAGTCTTCTGATTAAGAGGATTCCCCAAAGTCACGACAGATACGACAGTCGGAAGGGAAAACATGATAAACGCAGCAAGAATAGCTCTGTCAGTATTCCCAGGAGGGTCAATAGCATTGGCTTTGATGGACTTAGATCAATAGCGCAGAGCCAGCCAATGTCGTTCATAGTGGCAAGCCGCGTACGCACGATCAGAGTCAAAAATTGCAGTACCCAATGGATGTCCGCCCCCCAAACTGAAGCTTCCATGGTTACCCTCAGTTTTGGTGATGAACAGATCACCAGTTGATGCGGCAAAGGTTGGCCGTGTGCTGTTTTTCTGCCTGCCCGCTCCCAGGCAAGGGTGTTTCATCGGCAGCCGATGTCTGTTCGCTTGTTCCATCTCTCGAAGATGCACAGGTAATGTTAAAATGATGCGGGCTAAGTTGGGCTACTACATACTACTGTAGTTAAGTTCCTGATCTAGCTGGCTTGTCAGGTGGTCACCCCTTGTCCCTGGAAGAAAGCAGGGCCTGACTGGTTGCCAAAGCTTTTTCAGATTCTGTACACTGTAGGGCACAGCCAAAGAAGTGGAGGCAGACTAGATTGGAAAAAGCAGTAATGTGGGTAAAACATTAATAAACCATCACCCAAATCACCATAAATAGGTGGTATAAACCATTCCCAAATGGGTGGTTTATTATTGTTTTACCCACTTTAGTAGCCAAATTTGATGTGTCAGGCGATTGAGGCTTCACTTGGGTCTGAACTGGGTCGCCCAAGCCTCAGCTGAAACTGTGACTGCAGACTCTGTCCACAACTTTCCAGAATTGCCATCCTCCCGAGTAGAATCAGCTTGGCCGTAACTTTTGGTGACCAGCACAAGGGGCCATTTTTCTGATTTTGACATATTTTGACTGTCACCAAGTCCAGCCTTTGAGATGCGTTCCACCCCCACATGAGGATCGTTGAAACGTCCACTGTTCGGTGAGCATTGAGGTGGCTGCTTTGCGTTTACCTGTTTGGCTTGTGTTGGTTGGACACGCGCTCAGCAAGGACTGTTTTCAAGAGTTGAAAGCAGGATTTAGGAGGATACCAACGTACTCAATAGACATGTCCATTTGTACCTACACAGAAACGTACATTTGAATAAATTAAAACGACCTCACTGCGACCTCACTGGAATGATGCTTAGTAAGGGTAATTACTGTATCCCAATGAAGTCTTAATTCAGGTTAGTGAATTACTATAGTTTATCCACATAGATAGACATATCAGCAAATATATATGCGTATATATATATATATATACATACATACACGTATATACCTTTATACATATATACGTATATACATATATACATAATATATACGTATATACATATATACATAATATATAAGTATATACATTATATATATACGTATATATATATATACATACCTACGTAACACATACAGATACACATACATTTCCATTTATTTTGTAGACACATGTAGTTCATACATGCATTTTTAACGTATATATATATATATGTGTGTGTGTTGTATTTTTTTGAACTACACATGTATTTATGATACATTGTATATGTAAAATACATATATTTCTGAATTCATGACGTAGGTATATACATACACCATACTATTTTTAAAGGGTTGAGAAACATTAAAGAACCCAACAAGCTGCAATTAGTTTGGTCGCAAGTGCGATAGACTGTCGCGATTTGCCAGGAGCCATGGTTCTCAGATCCAGTGCTACTGGCCATTTGGATGCCATTTGCCAAACTGGCGTGGTTTCAATTGGCTGATTTTGCTATCGCCGTGGCTCACAATATGTTCTTCACCCTATCAGATGCAGTATTGTTCAGTTTGGCAACCACATTTTGAGCCATGCCCACAGGTTCAGTTGAAGCACTGCAAGTGGAGACTCTGTTCTTGGGAGAGAATCTAGATTATTTGAATTTGCGAGGGAGGTGAAAGTTCAGCCCTTTTAGAAATCAGTAACTGTCTCCATCGTGACAGGTCGTCTCAGCTGCCTTCGGTGGAAGTTGGCTTCAAGTTCTGGCCATCCAGGCAGCAGATGAGCAAGAGAAGCGTGCAACTGTGGCACCCTCAGAGGAAGATCAGGTAACTGGGTTTGTTTGAGACCAGGGCAATCATGGGTAACCCAAAATTTGATGGTTGAGAAGATCATTTGCCCTATTAAAAGCGCCATGTTCAGCGCATCCCGTATCCCCCATTTTCAGACAACCATTTGGGGGATAGCTCACCACTCAACCATTCTCTGGCATGTTTTCATCCCGAGGCTGCACGGATGAACATGGCCGTTTACTATGGCTTTGTCAGCGGCGCCTCTTGACAGGAGAAGCTCTTCTTAGTGCTTTGATTTTTTTGGCAATCCAAAGGCTCAAGATTTGGTATGGTTTGAAAATGGTTGAAACCTTCAACCAATTCAGAAGACACACGTGTATACGTTCATCTAATCTGGGCATGCGTCCAAATTCGGCGCAGTACCTGAAAATGCGATGGCTTACTATTTAGTGAACACTGTGGTGCCCAGGGGTTTCCATTTTGACCCATACCCGGCCCATACAGTCCTTGCTGCTTTTGCAGCCCCAGAAAACGTTTATACACATATCATATGATGATATTTATGTAAGGAATGCAATATGAATTCGCAATGGTCATTCTATTTTTCAGACAACACAACATGCATGAAGTGTGACTGGACTGAGGTGGCTTTCGCAGCAGTATTCGCCTTTGCAGGGGCCTCATGGGGTTACCAACACGTTCATTGTTGGCCATGGGTGCCATGGGTCTCTTGATTCCCCACAAGGTGGCTGAGTAGATCCAAAACCACCGAAGGTGCCGAGTGTCCGAAGGGCCCGCATCGCACCACATGGCTTTGTCCAGAAATGGCCTCCCAGGATATGGCCATAGAAGAGTGCGGAAAATGATGTACTGAACCCGTGAAATTTGGGGGTGCATATGCAATCATCAGTCAGCCTGATTTTTGGACAAACCCATGTAACCACATTGTCCCAAGTCCAAGCATCAGGTAATTGACATGGCTAAGGATGTTTGCAGAGGCACAGTCAAGATTTGGGTGTGTTTGAAAATAGGAACACCCATCACATGCCAATTCCAGCACACAAAAAGATGATTATCGAAGGAAGTTTAGAAGCTAAACCTTCCGACAATATGGACAGATAGAAAAGCACTGCCATGAAAGAGGTCAGAAGATGAAGACACTCAGAAGATGGAGAGAGTCAGAAGATGAGAAAGTCAGAAGGGAGAAGATGCAGGTGCGCGAAAAGGTAGGAAAGTCGCGAAACACTGTGTTTTTCCAATGTTTTGTGGCTCCGGAGGGTCGAAAAGGAGGCTCGCTAAAGCGGCGGGTGCGGAGACATCTTGGCAGATGAGACATGAATAATTGCACGCCGTTGTAGCGCGAAGCACATTTTGAAGTAAAGAGTGACAAAACACCTCATGCTCGGACCACTTTTGGAAGTTAAGATGTGGAAAAAGCGCACGGCGTTGTGGCGCGAAGAACATTCGGAAGTAAAAAGTGTTAAAGCACACCATGTTCGGAGCACGTTTGGAAGTTGAGCTGTAGAAAAAGTGCACGGCGTTGCGGCGCGAAGCACATTTGGAAGTAAAAAGCGTTAAAAACTGTCGGTCTCGGAGCACTTTTGGAAGTTGAGATGTCGAAAAAGTGCACGGCGTTGTGGCGCGAAGCACATTTGGAAGTGAAAAGTGTTAAAAACNGATGTCGAAAAAGTGCACGGCGCTGTGGCGCGAAGCACATTTGGAAGTGAAAATCGTAAAAAACTGAGGGGTTCGGAGCACTTTTTGACGATTCGATGATGCTTCGACGTCGAACAAGTGCACGCCATTGTGGCGCGAAGCACATTTGAAAGTCAAAAGCGTTAAAAACTGATGGTTTCGGGCCAGTTTTTGAAGTTTGGATGTGACTAAACTACAACTACAACAACAACTACAACTACAACTACAATTACAATTACAACTACCACCACCACCACAACAACAACCACAACAACAACAGCAACAACAACAACAACAACAACAACAACAACAACAACAACAACAACAACTACAACTACAACTACAGCTACAACAACAACAACAACAACAACAACAACAACAACAACAACAACAACAACAACAACAACTTTATCTACATGACAACTACAACTACAGCTACAACTACAACTACAATCACAACGTCAACTACAACTACAACTACATGACAACTACAGCTACAACTACATGACAACTACAACTACATGACAACTACAACTACAACTACAACAACTACAACTATAACAGCTACAACTTCAACCACAACTTCAACTCCATGACAACTACAACTACAACAACTACAACAGCTACAACAACTACAACCAGAACGACCACTACCATTACAACTACAACAACAACAACAACTACAACTTCAATTCCATGACAACTCCAACTACAACAACTACAGCAACTACAACAAGTACAACACTTACAACAACTACAACTACTACAACTACAACTACAACAACTACAACTACAACCACACTAACCACTACAACTACACTACACTGCACGGCACTACAAATACAAGTACAACTACTACTACATTACAACTACAACTACAACCACAACTACATCTACAACTACAACCACAACCACAGCTACACTACTTTACAACTACACTGCGCTGCCTCCAACCACTTGTCGGTCCATCAGTGTGATCGCTCTGCCATCCACAAGTCACAGCAACGAACCTCTCCTATAGGTTTCCTATTTTTNGTCGGTCCATCAGTGTGATCGCTCTGCCATCCACAAGTCACAGCAACGAACCTCTCCTATAGGTTTCCTATTTTTGAAACTTCCGCCACCGCCTTGTGCGGTACTACTTGTATGAATATGAATGATATTACATTTTGGGGTACCCTATTTTCAGACACAGCTGGAGAGAACATGTAGAGGATATTTGAGAGCATTTCCACAGTTTCCTGCAGATGTTCCTTATTAAATCAATCCATTGAAAATCCATTGGTCCCATTAAATCGCATTGTTTCATTAGTTCAATGTATTTCACTACGATATCCCCATGATATTCCTATGGATCTGGGACCTTGCCTCGTTTAATCGCAGTTTTCCCGCCCGCGGCTGGCCGCCATCCCCGGACACCTCTGTTGATGGGTGAATATAGGGTGGGTAAACATCATAGGCATAGGGAAATAGTTGCCAACCATGATTGATTATTATCAAATATAGTTTATTTATACGGGTGTTTATACTAACAAAAAAGGGGGTGTTGTTGGGAATCATTGCAACCCAGCTAGAATAGGAGTCTTGACTACCCAACCAGTTTTTGCTGGGATGGGATAGTGGTATTTTCAATGGCTTAATGGGCGTTGATATTCCCAATAGGCTGAAGAATGGATCTGAATACTGTAGATCTGAATAGATCTGAATGGGTCATGATATATTGAATGAATGCCTTTGTTTCCGCCCAGTGTGCAATAGTGTGCATGTTTCTGTGAAGCCAAAGGTTGCTGTTAGAAAGGGTACCAAGGCAAACACAGTCAAATAGTTTCGAAGCTAAAAGACGTAAAGACACCAAGAATTCTCTGAGTCAGTCTACTTCAGAGGAACCACTGCTCACATTGCATGTGTGCATTAGAGCCGGCCAGCCGCGAAGCAATGCTAGTGGATTCACATCCCCACACTGACATCCGATTCCGAGCTCGTGCTCAGAAAAGGATGCAGATCTCGGCTCATGGCGTTGCAGCTGCAGTTTGCCAGTGTAACGGTGTCGCAAATTCTGGAATCTCCAAATCTGATGGCACTTGGTTCATCATTCTTCATCATAATTTTGTTTTAAAAAAACTTGATGTTGTGCCCAAATCCAAGGAGTCAAATCCTCCATTTCACAATGAAATATGCCCTGATCCGTCCCAGGTACCAGCCCGGCAAGGTGAACTTCCAGAATGACTCTTTTGAAAGGCCCTGGATCCATGTGGATCTGCGATGCTTTTTGGGATCCTACTGAAAAACATCTTCAACTTTAAAAGAAACCAAGGGATGACTTGATTTTTGTCGTGGTCATCGTTGTCGTTGTCATTGTCATCATCTCGTCATCGTCGTCATCGTCATCCTGATCGATGTGATCTTTTTAGTAGTAGTATTGATTTGATTGTCATCACGTGGCCTGGTGCCCGCAGCCGCAACCAGACACTAGGCCGCAACTGCTGGCACTCTGTGAGAAACTGGTGCATTCCGGACAGGAGGCGCTGCTGGTAGCTGTGTCAATGTCCTGGTGATGGATTTGGAGGAAACAACAAGCCAGTTGAGGTTTATAATTTATAACAGTTTAATTATGTTTAGTTTCTGCCTCATTGATGCAAAAAATATTGTGTTTATATCTATCTATATCTATACATATATATACGTGAATAATTGTCAATATGTATTCATAGTTTAGGAATGTTTTGTCATGATCGATGGTTTCACTCCAAGGCGTTGTCCAAGGGGCCAAAGCTATGAGCTCGGATGTAGCGGGCAAGGTGGGTTCAGCTTGTTCCACTGCAGGGATGGTAATCAAGGCAAAAAGATCCAGCAAGTTTCACAAAAGTTGCGAAGTCCTAGCTAAGTAGTTTTGGTACAGTACATCTCAAGCAAATTTGTTCCTACACTGTTTCTTTCCGATATATTTCGAGTACATGAGTAAAATCCGATCAAAATCCACTGAATCCCAGTAGAAACTACTGACATTTCAGTCCCGAGGCGCCCGGGCAAGGAGAACCTGCAGATGTGTGCGGAAAGTCCATCACGAGTTCAGGTGTGTTGTTGTAAAGTGCCTGGGAGGTGCTGCGATCATTGGTACAATGTTATAGACATAGCAGTAGATGGATTTTTTGTGTTGCCATTTCTGCAGGATTTTTTGAGATGCTAAATGGTGATGTAGTCAATGCTGCCATGTTTGAGCAGCATCACATATGTTTGGGATATGTATATATGTATATATACATGGAATTTGAGATATTAATGTGACAAAGACGGTACAATGACAATAATGGAGATGTGATATGGATATTGATGAAACGGTGGACAAAAGGACATCCATTGTGACAGTGGATCGTGAAAGTGGGATGGAGACCAACACCAACCTGGTGACAAGACTGGGGTAGTGAGTGGTGTTTTTGTAACCATGCTACGGGCCTCTTACGACACCCATTTGCAATCGATCGACAATCAATGGAGAGTTCATGAGAGCCTTCAAAGTCACGCTGCCAAAAGCAGAGATTCGCTGCTTGAAGCCCCGTTTTTGTTCATGGTATATCAGTCATATTTGATATTTACTTACAATTGAAGTCCCAAGTTCCAACTCCCCTACTGTTTGGTCAATATCGAAATGTGTGATTTGTTGGGTTTGTTCAAAAGTATGAAAAATGGTTGGTCAACTTTACCACTCATGGCTTAAACCACTCAACCAACCATTTTCAATCATGAATCATTCATTTAATATCAACCATTGATGATGGATGAGATCCACCCCCCAAAAAAGCATCCATCAATGGTTGGTGAAGTTGACATGACCTGACCATTGATGATCCCGGTGAATTTTGATCCAGGCAAGACTCGGCACAAGTTGCGGCTCCAGGCTCATTGATGATCAGGGTTTCCTAAAATGGAGCTACCAAAAAATGGATGGGTAATGGAAAATCCATCTATAAATGGATGATTTGGGGGTACCCCCTATTTTAGGAAACCTCCATCTTCCCTATGAAAATGATTCATGGCCACTGACATTGCCATAAAGTAGAGGTTACCTACATCATTTTTTGACACGCCCAAACTAGAATCGGAAAAGCACAAGCAGCGAACAATCCGACATCCTGAGTTTGAGAGTGAGCTCTCAGGGCGACCTCCTTCATCAATACGGTCATGAACGGTCAAAGGTTTGACAAGTAGCAGTGGGCAGCTGGATGAATGTTCAGTTCTGCATGTGGAAATTGCGTGAATCTGTGGGGAAAATCTAAAAACTATACAGCAAAGCATCATAGTTGTGTTGCTAACAGACTATAATGAGATATAATGAGTGCCAAAGAGAATGAGAGAGAGAGAGGGATAGAGCGACTACTGCAGTTCGGGATCCGCATGGATTCTCTATTTTTGGGAGATACTCGATGCTGAGCCTATTTGATCCTATTTGTATAATTAGCTTCTTTGAAGTTCTCCTTTCACCAGGATGCTTGGCTTGAGAATCTGATTGGAGAATGGTTGGCCCCGTTTCAGGCATCCAAAAGATGATCGGGCCAGCACGGCGACCACGAAGGCAGGGCAGAGCACTTGATCAGTGACTTCTAAAACCCTGTTTGTTGATGGGTGTCGGAGGTTATTACATATTTCTCACATATTATTACATATTATTACTGTACTATATAACACTACATAGATATGATATTGTATTTATGTATTGTGTATATATTCATAATATATTTATCATATTACATATGGGGATGATCATGGCATCCATGGGAATCCCGTTCTCAAACGTAGCCACCCAGGCCCCAGCAACTGCTGAGAGTCGGCTCCAGAACTTGGGCTGCTGTTCACCTCCTTGGACCAGTCCGGGGCCCCGCTGTAGCAACCGCTGGAACCTGTTGGGAAGTATATAATGTATATATATATATATAATGTATATATATATATAATGTATATATATATATAATGTATATATATATAATGTATATATATATAATGTATATATATATAATGTATATATATATATATATAATGTATATATATATATATAATGTATATATATATATAATGTATATAGATAATGTGTATATAAATATATAAAGGTGAGGATATACAGACATACACGTGTATATATATATATATACATACACTATCCTGTTTCGAAGCAACAGCTGATATTTCCTTGCTGATATTGATTTTGGCACAGCACAATGTGCTGGAAATGGCTGACCCACCAGGTGAGTCCCAACGACTTCCAACCCTGAAGCCCCTCACCGCGCGAGCCTGACACGGGATTCTTGGGGAACCAGGCGCTTGATCCCGGGCTGCGTATTGAAATATGTTGAAATTCGTGGGATATCCACTTAGAATCAATAGGAATTAATTATATAGATAGTTCATGTTCAAAACAAGTATTGTCATTGGTGACATTAGGTCAAACCAACCTTGTTCTTGATGACATTTTGCACAAAACGGATTGAAGTGGACATGACATAGAATGCTAGATCATGCGAGTTCGTTGGGCTTCCATGCCCAAGACTTGCCTGTGCACATCGGCAGAAACTGCTGCTGGCACGATTCCGAACGAGGATGGCAAACACGTCCTCCAATCTCACCATCAGAGTTCTATCAAACGCTGATGCTCCGTACTCCTTTGAGGTCGTGTAACAATGTTTAAGCTCCTTTAACTGTGGATGTGTGTGTGTTTATGTTGTTTAGCATCACGGTGCATTTTGTTTGTTTTGATTCCGAACCATCAAGGCCTTTCATACAACGACACGGAACTAGGGCCTCATGGGCTCTGTAGGTGAAGGTTTCACTTGGCCGCTTTTGAGACTTGCCGGTGGCATAGGGATGGCATAGGGATTTTCTAGACTTGGCCACATGGCAACGGCTGAATCGCGGCCCAAGACAAAAAGTTGTTGGCGCAAGGGACGACCTGTTCGGGAAAAGATAAACTCACTCCTCACATGATAGCAAACCTTAGACAACTGGCAAAGGGGCGGGAGTTTTGAGAATCACTGTAGGACTGCGACTGGTCAGCGGCAGGTCACGATTGGAGTTGTTCCACCAAGTGTTGACGTCAAATTCTTCGACTCGGCCCAAGCAGCTTCCAGTGGCAACGCCGGAACAGATGTTCCAACGAAGCACAGCAACGCCCATTGGAAAACAGTTCACTACATGTCGTAGATCATGCAGAATTCCTTTCGTATGAGCAAATTTCTTTTGGCCTAAATGTTTCTAGGATGGCAAAGTTTTTAAAAGAATGACACGAAATGGAAGCAGAGCCTCAAGTACGAGCAGGCACCGGTGAATAACGACTTGGATTTTGCAAACATGGATAAATGGCCGGCAAACCTATGAGTTCAATCCTGGTTGGTGATGGTGAACACTTCCACGAGGAAAAAGCAACCACAAGTGGCAACGAGAAGTACTGCATTCAAGTGCCGGAAAGGGAAAAGCTGATGGTATGCTAGTGGTTGAAGTGAAGTCCTTGGAGTGTTCGCATGCTAATATCCTGCTGAAGGGGTGTTCCCCAGCCAAGTATAGATCCCATGCGGAAGAAAGTTGATGCCCGAGTTCGAACACTGGTGTCTGCCTGAGTTTCTGCAAAAGGTTCAGCTTGTTTGATAATCCAGATGGAAGGAAATTCGGGACCGATTTGCCATTTGCCATGTAAGATTGTTGGAAGGAATTGAAGACATGGTTTGGCAGATGTGTCCAACAAGCTATTCAGCTGCTCAGACGCCTCCATGGCAGTGTCCAAACACAACGAAATCAGCATTGACTCAGTGTTTGCAGGTCGAGAATGGCATCAAGTCCCACACAAGGTGCATGTTTGTCATTGCAACTCGGCTATGAATGCTTTGCAACATGGCTTTGGACATGTTCGGACCCAAAATTTACATAAATTCACATTGATTTACCCCAACCCCAATTTATGGTCATTGTGATGGGGGAAATGATGATGAATAGTGAGATTTTAGGGTTACCCTATTTTCCGACAAAGCCAGATGCAACTTTCCCACTGTTGTCGAGCCCTTGATGCGGCGATTGCTCAATGTCAGGTCGGCGACCATGGAAGGGACCAGGCCGAAGTGTCTTAGCACTGTCTTGGGACTGGTTGCGATGGTGTTTGGCCAAGAGTCTATACTGCTTTGGATGGCAGGTGGTTAACCTC
The DNA here is from genome assembly GCA_003297045.1 of Symbiodinium sp. clade C Y103. Lineage (NCBI taxonomy): Eukaryota > Dinophyceae > Suessiales > Symbiodiniaceae > Cladocopium > Cladocopium sp. clade C. Next base: position 111,807 of record BGPT01001520.1, read on the forward strand.
CACTTTATGGTGAACAAGATCACCAACGCGAAGCCCTCTGTCTTGTGGTTCCTCGTCCGCACGGTGGGCATGTCTCGGCACCAGAACATAGCAGCTGTAGACCATCATACACGTGAGAGGATTCTGAGTAGTCTTGTGAATGTTCATTTTGCATTGGTTGCATCTAGGTGTGCTTGACATAAACAGATCCAGACATCCCTAACCAGTTGAATTGATGGCAAGTTGAGTTGAATTTGTGCCAGCATGTCATGTCATACAAGTGAAATGCAAACCAAACCACTAGCACATCTCGCAGCCCATTCCATTCCGAAAGTCGTCGCCATACCTACCGTTGGTGGTTTCAGGTGCTACAAGAAAGAGTTGGGCTTCAGTACCCACAAAAAGAAGCGCATGAAGCAGGTGAAAAAGATGCAGAAGAGCGGACAACTAGATCCAAATGTGGATGATCCGTCTGGTGCCTCAAACACCTGGGAAACAGCTTCAGAAGAAGAAAGGGGTACCAAAGCAGAAAGTTAGACATGGAAGGCTCAATGTATGTAATGCTGATTTAATTTCTTTTACTTTATATATCATCTGTTTTGATGCCGAAGTTTGCATGAATTCCCTCTTTGCTGTGATCAGCGGATAGCTCTTTCAAGATGTAGCTTCGCAGGTGGGCTTGAATTTCCCTACTTTGAGTGCCCTCGTGACCAAACAAGGTTTGAGCTCTTCATTTCGAGCACAAATATCCGATACTGACCGCCTGTCTTGTTTGTTCACCTTTAGTTGCGGCAACTACCTTGGATTGCTGATGCTGTCGGGTCATCCAAACCTGGCATATGACCATTGAGGATTCACAAACCAGCGTCACCTTGCCAGGCTACTACAAAGACACTGAGCAGGTTCTGGGCAAAACCTTTGGCATGTGCGCCCTGGGTGCGCCATGTCATCCCATGGTTTATCACTATGTTCGAATAGTGTTCCAATTCAAATTGCCACACAGCATTTTCCAATGTTGCTCCAAATATGTTCCAATTCAATCCACATTGCCCTCACTACTATTGGGGTACTTGTACTATCATTTTTAGAGAAATTCACCACAGAACATGGATGAATAGTCCAGCATATGAAAAATCATATTCAATCCGCATTGCCTCAATTGTTGAGGTTCACAACAGCCATATCTTGCCATATCTTGCCATAATTATCGGGTTACCCTCTGGTAAACAGCCACATAACTATGGTTCAAATCACCATTTTTCATGGGAAAATCCACTATTTCTATGGCCATTTTCAATGGCAAACTGTTAGTTCACCAGAGGGTTATCGAAATCCAGGTGCATCCTACAGGACTTCGAAGCGTTGACGCCGAATTTGCTGTGCCGAGTCGTTGAGACGGTCCCCTGGAGAGCTCGTTGCAGCTGGTTGGGATAGAAGGAGTGCATTTAATGTGGCATTAATGTGACTATATATATATATATATATTTGTTATTTATATGTATATATAATATATATTATATTACTATATATATATATATTATATTATATATCTATATTATATAATATATATATATATATTATATTATATTATATATATATACACTTGATAATGGCACATTATAATACTATTTAGTATTAGTATGGGATATTTGATGGGATACATGAGCAACTTGATATTCGATGTTTGGGTGTATTTGAAAATAGGCGTCTTTACCACCCAGATGGCAAGTTTCATAGGAAACATTATGTATGGGGTTGCTCAATTTCCAGAGAAACCGGGGATTCCGGAAGGAAACATGCTTGATACTGAAATGATGCATATCCCGGTTTTACCGGTACCTTCATTAGTGGGAAAGCTTGCGTATCACATCCACTTCAGTGATGTTCAGGGATGATTGGAATGAGCATTTGTGCGTTGAAAGTTTGTAAGGCATGGTAATGGTATGGCAATGGCATGGCAATGCAATGGCAATGGCCATGGCCATGGCAATGGCATGGTAACGGCATGGTAATCGTTGGACCCAGCTGCCGCCATCAAGGTCCAGGGTGGTGGCATGGTCAGATCCTGAAATCCAGGGAGGACTCCATTCCATGCAGTTGATCATCATTTTACTCATTACCCTCTCTGGTAATCAAACATGGCAAGCTGGGAAATCCATGACAATCCCCTCTAAATGGAGGTTTATAGGAAAATCAACGGGGGATTTTCCAGCACGCCATGTTTGGTTACAGTACTGGACGATACTGTACTGTATTTGGATGTATGCGCAAGTTTCAGACAAACACATGTCTTACTTGAGATTCAGACCCCAGAAATTTGCAATTCAAACTTCCGCCTTGATCAAGGCTGATATCAATATCACTAGATGATCCTTGCAAAGGCACAGTTTCCCCCCGGACTTCCTTGTTTCCTCCGTGTTTTTGGACTTGTCGTCACTTGTCGTCACTTGTCGTCACTTGTCGTCACTTGTCGTCACTTGTCGTCACTTGTCGTCACTTGTCGTCACTTGTCGTCACTTGTCGTCTTGCAACTTGCTGAGGTCATTCTTTTGCCTAGCTGGCAAGCTTGTGATGGACTCGGACTGACCACTGGCGCTTGCCAAACCCCTCTTGTCATGGTTCGAGCGCAACTAGAGGCTTGGAGGCTATCAGATGACACCATACTGCCATATCACTCACACTTATTTTTGAGCCTTGAATAAGGACGCCTCCTGTCAAATTGACCGTGTTTGTGTCTGTGCTTCTGGCACACAGATTTAGCCTTTCTGCGTGCAAAAAGGACAACCGCTGCAAAATTCTGAGCAAAAGCAAACAACCCCGACCCATTTACACTTGTGACTGGGCCGTTCGCTGTGATGCATGCTATAAAGTTGTGAGAAAATGATAGTTGTAGCTTGGCGGCGAAGATCATTGCAAGAGTTGTTCGGACTAGAGTTTCCGAGGGTAGCCAATGACGCGATACCACTTGCACTCGTGACTGAGCCTGTTGACTGTTGAATCCGGTGAAGTTGTGAATTGGTGATGCCTATCGTATTTCTTTCTTTGTGTTTAGTGTGCATGTTTGTTTGGCAGAATGTTGAGCATTTGGTGTGCGGCGAAGATGATTGCAAGAGTTGTTCGGACTNTGTGCATGTTTGTTTGGCAGAATGTTGAGCATTTGGTGTGCGGCGAAGATGATTGCAAGAGTTGTTCGGACTAGAGTTTCCGAGGGTAGCCAATGACGCGATACCACTACACTCGTGACTGAGCCTTTTCACTGTTGAATCCGGTGNCTATCGTATTTCTTTCTTTGTGTTTAGTGTGCATGTTTGTTTGGCAGAATGTTGAGCATTTGGTGTGCGGCGAAGATGATTGCAAGAGTTGTTCGGACTAGAGTTTCCGAGGGTAGCCAATGACGC
>BGPT01001520.1:115235-130842 GCA_003297045.1 Symbiodinium sp. clade C Y103
TGACTATCGTATTTCTTTCTTTGTGTTTAGTGTGCATGTTTGTTTGGCAGAATGTTGAGCATTTGTTCTTTGGCCAGGATGATTGCAAGAGTTGTTCGGACTAGAGTTTCCGAGGGTAGCCAATGACGCGATACCACTACACTCGTGACTGAGCCTTTTCACTGTTGAATCCGGTGNGATGATTGCAAGAGTTGTTCGGACTAGAGTTTCCGAGGGTAGCCAATGACGCGATACCACTACACTCGTGACTGAGCCTTTTCACTGTTGAATCCGGTGAAGTTGTGAATTGGTGATAGCTGCCGTATTGCTTTCTTTGTGTTTAATGTGCACGTTTGTTTGGCAGAATGTTGAGCACCTGGTGTGCGGCGAAGATGATTGCAAGAGTTGTTCGGACTAGAGTTTCCGAGGGTAGCCAATGACGCGATACCACTTACACTCGTGACTGAGCCTTTTCACTGTTGAATCCGGCGAAGTTGTGAATTGGTGATGACTATCGTATTTCTTTCTTTGTGTTTAGTGTGCATGTTTGTTTGGCAGAATGTTGAGCATTTGGTGTGCGGCGAAGATGATTGCAAGAGTTGTTCGGACTNTGTGCATGTTTGTTTGGCAGAATGTTGAGCATTTGGTGTGCGGCGAAGATGATTGCAAGAGTTGTTCGGACTAGAGTTTCCGAGGGTAGCCAATGACGCAATACCACTTACACTCGTGACTGAGCCTTTTCACTGTTGAATCCGGTGAAGTTGTGAATTGGTGATGACTATCGTATTTCTTTCTTTGTGTTTAGTGTGCATGTTTGTTTGGCAGAATGTTGAGCATTTGTTCTTTGGCCAGGATGATTGCAAGAGTTGTTCGGNTGACTATCGTATTTCTTTCTTTGTGTTTAGTGTGCATGTTTGTTTGGCAGAATGTTGAGCATTTGTTCTTTGGCCAGGATGATTGCAAGAGTTGTTCGGTCAGTGAGCGGACGTTGGTTCATTTTTTCTTGCATGTTGTTGTTACATGTTTTTTTTGTGCACTCACGTGTTTGAAAGTGTTGGCGATTTCACCTGTGAATGTTGGGAAGAGAGAAGTACTAAAATGTTGCTTGGGACATTTTGGGACACGATTGATAGGGGATCTGTATGGATCCTGTAGATTGCCTTGCCTGCTGATGTTTTTGTCTTCTCCTTTGCTTTGGCCTTTGAGGTGTTTTTGTGACGTGGTGTTTCTTTTTATGCTGTTTTGCTACTTTGATTTTCCCTGTGCCAAATAGTTGTCATTTTCATTCATTTTCGGTTGAGCTTTGGCATGCCATTGCCAGGCTGAAGACGATGGAATCCCTGAAGCAACTGTACAGCCTTGCCATGGATGCGTACTTGGGCTGCATTGTGATTCAGGGTGGGATGACTGAGCCCTCCCCTGCCTGTTCATCTCCCAGAATTGGATGATTAAAAATTTACGGGAAACCCCTATAGCCTTTTTCTTGCTAGTGAAAACATATCAAATCAAAACCATTGCTTCCTGTAGATTTTCCCTGAAACCAAATCCAGTGGTAATGCGTCAGGAGGCCACGCTTCGTGCCTCCAGGCATCATAATTTGCGCACTGAGACGCACACGGACACAGAGCCCCGCTTCAACGAACGCTCGGAACCGAAGAGCTGCAGAGATACAGTGTATGTGTTGCACAAGAAATGCACGAAAGGCACGTCGCGTCATTCGTTGTCATCAAACTTGGAAATTGTCAATAATATTGAATGCGATATTTTGATATATCTACTATGTATATATATATATAATATGTATATATATATATTAAATAGATATAAATATATACATTATATATATATATATATATACAAATTATATATATACACATTATGTATATATATATATACACATTATGTGTATATATATATATACACATTATATATACACATTATATATATATATATACATATATGTGTATACATGATATTGGATGCTTGACGATCTCACCTTTAAATTCAGTGTGGCTCTTTAGCAACGCAGACTGCAGTTCGAGGCTTGGTTCTCTCCTTGAAGGACTGCCCAGCGTGCCTGGTGGTTGACGATGAGCTGAACATCCTTCCGCTGTCGAAACATGCCAAGGTTGAAAACTTAGAGAGGTCAAACAGCCGGAAAAATCGTGGAAGTAAGTCATGGAAAATCATGTAAAAAACAGTTTTGAAGAGTTTTGCTGAAAAGCCAAGCACCTCAGATGGGAGCATGTAGAACAGTACCGAGTAAATCAGAACAACTTCACACCTGCATTCCACCTTGATGCTTTTTCCTCAGGCAGTCCGGCCGATGGAGGTTCGCAACTTCGCATCTGTCCATTTGATACTGACCAAAAGAAATTACAATTCAACTGGATGGTGGTCTGAAATATGTGCGTTTTCCATTGTTTTCCATTGTTTTCCCCGACATTTCTCCAAAATGATGATCACCATAGACTTCCATTTGTTTGGAATGGGTCGGTTGGTTCACGACACATTATATACAGTATTTGGATTCATTTCAGGCGAAATTTGCAGGACACCCCGTAGTTGTATTTCCTGTACCTTTTCTACAAGTAAATCATCCCGAGAAATGTCATATGTCATATGTGAATATATGTACATATGTCATATGTGTTGCGTAAATCACGTGTTTCGGTTTTGATGCTCAAAAGATCTCCGAAGCCTGTTTTTTGATGGTGAGATCCTTGATTTTCATTATATATTTGTGTTTTTTGATGGTGAGATTCCTTTTTCTGTTGGTGAAATCACAATTTTTGAGTTAGATGGTTACATCAGTTAAATCACCATGTTTGACGATGTTTGGCAAAGGGACTTGGTCCTCCAGTCTTCATCGCCAGGTTGACGAAGAAATCGATGCAGGGGAGCGGCCCAAGACGACAAATGAGAGGCATCAGCTGTAGCTGGGTTTGGGGTTTAATTTTGTCAAAACCAACCCCTCAATGGCCATGGAAAAATTGGGAAAAACATGGGAAAGCTAAGTTTTAAACGATGGGATTTTGGGCTAAGCCCATTTTTTGGGTGAAAAACCAGATGCGTCAGTTTGGTGGGCTTGAAACGGACTTCCAACTGGAACACCAACCAAGATCTTGGGAAAAGCGCACTATAAATAGATCCGAGCATTTTCTTGAATGGAGGGTTGGTATATGTTGGTAGACTCCAAAATCATCCGGTAAAGCCTGGATTTGGAGGGTACAGCGGTTTGCTATGAAGACTTGTTTTTTTGACCTGAAACAAAGCAGCCGAAACCTCCCCAGACATTGAAACCGACTAAATTCCAGTGCAGGGAACTGGACGAGCTGAAGGAAACAACCGCCTGGTGCTGAGTCGGATCACTTGGATCACTTGGAACTGTAGCAGCTGGTTGTTTTCGAGGCCGACACTCAGCCCATTGGTCCGATTGTCAATGTGTCCAAGACCTTGGACCAGGCCTGTGCAATCCAGACTTCTGATCTTCTATTCATAAAAATGTTGCTTTTTCATGTTTTTTCCTTGCAGCCATTTTGGAGATCTTTCAGAAAGAAGGTGCTTGAGGGATTTGGTGAACTTCTCTCAGTTTGCCGACTGGTCATGACAGAGCTGCAGGCCAAAGCCGTCATGACCTTCGTCGATGCGATATCGGAGAAGACCCTGAATCGGACGATGCTTGGTTCGCCGAAGTTATGTACGGATCAAATGAATTCGAATGAACCAGAGGTTCTTTTCACAGACAGAAAATGATACTGTTCGTACATAAATCCAGCGGTGAATCTAATGATGTTCGGCAAAGGAGAAGTGACAAATACTCCTTTCATCTCAACCTGGCAGCCATCATCAACCAATCAAATTCAGGCGGTAAGGAGTGCAAAACTCACAAGTTAAAAGTATTGAAAAGTATTGAAAAATCTAGGAACCATGCAAAATGGTAAGCAGAAATGAGCACTTTCATGTCTGATGCATTTTTTCAGTGTGTTTTGGCAGCTGAGGATGGCTTTGACCGCTGCTCGTGGTCGTGGCAAGTTTGTGCCCCAGCACAAACGTGTCAGTTGCCGAGGCGGATCCAGGCAAAACAACGGAGTTCGTTGACAACTTGAGCTTACATGATTGGTTACCTAGTTTGGCCGACATTATTTGGATCTTGAACCAAGTAGCCAAATAGTCCTTCATATCATAGATTCTTCCTAACAGGTATTGCATAGTATCTGAATATATTTGGATACTCTATTCATTTCTAGTCTATACTCAGAGTATTCCATTGCTACGCCCGACTGAGGTCAGCTGCTTTGGGCTTGGCAGTCTCTGCCGCAGTGGCCTACGGCTACTCCAATATCTTCGTGACAGTCAGCAAGCCAAGATAGAGAGCTGCCATGAAAACGTAATTGGAATAGTAATTGGAATCGCAATAGTACTCTATGTATCTCTATGCATCTCTATGTTACATATTCATATATGCATAATCTCTATGTATATAAACGTAGATACAATATTGAATGATACAAACACATTTAATCGATACACACATATCTTAAATCTTTACATACTCTACATGACTCTACACCAATTTGGCAGTAAGTGACGTGTTTCGGTGACTGATTGGACTGTGGACTAGGCACCATCTCCTGAAAACCTCAGCACGGTCTTTGAGTTCATCCTCAAAGGCTTTGATGCACTGGGGATGAAGGACACGGTTTGATCACATCCTCAACGTCTTTTTTTTTAGGGATTCAACGTGCTTCAACCGTCATTTTTTGTGAACCTGTGCTAACCTTCAAAATATGGATACCACTTAGTTTATGGTAGCTCAATGGTTTTTGACTTTCATTTATATTTGTGTTTTCAACATACCCTGACATGGGGGCTTGAAACTACTTGGTACATATTGGGATTCTGAACTATCTCACTGTAGCTATTAACCAACTAGTACAATGAGATGGGATCGGGGAAAAAATGTCATGGCTGAATGTGTCTTTCTCGGTGTTGCTATGATTTGCAGTAAGGACAGTAGTTACAAGATATCGAGCTGGCGAAATGTTTGAAGCAGTTTAAGTTTAAAGTCCTTCGACATTGAAATACATTGAAATACTGGGAAGACGGGAAGACAGATCTCTGATATGCTCATGCTGCAGGAGCATCAGGAGTATGAGCTGGTGCAAGCAGAGAATCCCGACCTCAACAAGGTGCTGCAGTTTGCTGTTGGTCTCGGCATGGTATTTGCACATGTGGGTGTGCGCTGGGTAGCAATTCAGCTATCCAGGAAGAATTCCCACAGAAGTAGCATGATGATTTCTCCAGCCAAAGGCCCTCGTCCGCGTGAACATCTTCAAGGACATGTGTTTGGCATTGTTTGGCGTTCTCATTTCTGTTTGAAGATACTTGAAGTGAAGTTATCTCCTCACACATGGGTGTGTTTGAAAAAAGTGTGTACCCCAAAATGATCCGATTATAATCGAACAAATGATGATAACCAATGTGTTCTTTTTTTTGGGGTGGTGGTGGCCTTATTTTCAGACAAACCCACATGACCTGCTGGGTCCTGCTGGGTGGCCACTCTGTCCATTCCACAAGATCTGAAAAGAATAGATCCTCGGAGACGCGTTACCTTCAGGCAGCCCCTTGTGTAAGAGAAGTAGCTAATTCCCAATGTATATGGTTATGGTTCCATTTTTTTTGTGGTTGATCAATGTCCTATTCTTTTTGGCAGCTTAATCTCAATATCCCCTCGAAAACAAATCAAGTACTTCCCACAGTGTGTTCCACTTCTTGGTATTTTCAAATCCTCATGGTGGTTGAATCATCATTTTTGGATAGTTTTGGATATGTTTGGCAGTCAAGTCACAATGCAGGGGTAAACGGGGCCCACGCCAACAGGGCGGCGCCGAGAAGCCGAGAAGCCGAGAAGCGCCGCGAAGCCGAGAAGCCGAGAAGCCGAGAAGCCGAGAAGCGCCGCGAAGCCGAGAAGCCGAGAAGCCGAGAAGCGCCGCGAAGCCGAGAAGCCGAGAAGCGCCGCGAAGCCGAGAAGCCGAGAAGCCGAGAAGCGCCGAGAAGCGCCGAGAAGCCAAGAACAGCAAGACCTGCAGGTGAGAAAAATTGTGCAAGAGCCCGGTTGCGTACATTCCATTTGGTCTCCTCCTGGTGGTGGAAAAAGCTTTGTGCTAGCAGCCCTTCTTGCCTCTTGGGCGCCTCAACGAACAGAAAAATCACCGAGAACCCATGTTGCGGCGGCTGCGGCGTGCGTTGCAACCTGACCAAGTGTACGTGCTGGCTGGTCAGATAGAGGATCCTGACACTGATGTCCACATACAAGCACACTTGGAAGCAGCTTCCAAAGAACAGCTGGCTGAGGTCCTCCACCGCCTCGGTGACTTAGACAGCAACATTGATGTCGTCGCACCCGAACAATCCCGAACTACCTCTGGATGCAATTTAGCCCCTGCACGCTGAAAGAGTGCAAATCCTCTTCTGCAACCTAGTAACTATTTGTGGAAAAAATGGAAGGCCAAATGCAACAGCTGCAACAGGTCAAGGTGCTAGTGATGACTGCGGACATGGCTAGAAAAATGTTGGGCAACAGAAGCATCTGGGCGCGCAACCGTGCACTAGAAATTCTCGTCCATGATGAGATCGAAAGCACCACTTGGCCGCAGCTTCTTGCATTGGCTGGGCATTTTCGCATGGTTGTGACTGCTGGTGACACAAGCCAACGACTGGAACAGTTTCGTCCTGCATGCAGTGGCATGCCTGGGCAAGATCCTGAGGAAATCCGCTTCAATGCAAGCGCTGCTTTGTCCGCAGCACAAGAACAAGCGCTCGACAGAGCCTCGCAGGAAACACCCTTACATTGGGAAGACATTCCTGCAAGTGACTTCCTGCTAGCTTTTGCCAGTGTGAATCACCTGTGTTCTGTAGGGCGTTACGGAGACTCTGCCTGCGCACTGCTGCATCGTTTGGGCTATATGTCACTCACCGCTCCACGCATGCAACCCAGTTGACACTCCTCAACTTGTGGGGACAAATCTGGAATCCCATGCAGGGCTCTGGGATCACATGCATCTNGTCACTCACCGCTCCACGCATGCAACCCAGTTGACACTCCTCAACTTGTGGGGACAAATCTGGAATCCCATGCAGGGCTCTGGGATCACATGCATCTTTAGCGAGAAGCTTTTCGGATTGCTCGCAGCTATTGCTTTGGCGTGGTTGCAGCAAGACCTTGCAATTACAGTGGGACTGGTGCTGCTGTATCGCGCCAGCGTGGATGTGCTGGAGGCGTGGCGCGAGACTTTACCTCAAGATTGGCAAGAGCGGCTCACAATGTGGCCACACCCAAACAAGTGCAAGGAGATTCCTTCGACAAAGTCGTCTTCTTCTGCATGCAACGACGATGGCCACATGAGAGCAAACCTCAAGGCCACTCTGTCCATGAGGGGCGAAGATTGGTAGGCCTCGCTCGAAGCAAAGCAGAGCTGTTGGTTCTTGCAGAGTGGCTGCGCTACAGTGACTTTCCAAGCACCCAAAGATTTCAAAAAGAATTGGGACGGACGGCTTTGATATGAACCAGGCAGACCTACTTGCACAATTCAGCCGCAGGTTAGGCTTGCAACTGACTGTCCCCGCCATCTCTTGGACACGTGACCTTCTTGCAGCAGCCGCAGCAATGGCAACAGATCTGGAGCAACATGCAGTGGCAACCGCCGCAACGAGAGGTTCCGGGCGGGCAAGTAAAAGAAACACATTTTATAGTTTTATAGCCATACCCGTACCCAAATAAATAATCAAAAAAATGGAAAACCACCAAATATGAAGAATAATGCATTATACCAACCCCTCGTAAAAAATGCTCTACGAATTAGGGAATGACTGTAAACTTTTTAGCCCACCACCGAAAATCAATTACACCTATAAATCTGAATCCCAACCAGTGTTCTAATGCATTCTGCTGCTAACCTCAGTGTCTGCCGCGCAAGCTCAGGCATTCCTAGTGCACTGCCGTCAGATCAAGAACTTGGAGAGGTTTTGCTTATCCCAGCCATGCCGATGGTCAATATGGGGCATACCAGCATGTTTGTGCCTCTGAATTTCATTTTCAAAGCGAGACTACACAGGGCACCATGCGAACCAGCTCACCAATCAGCTCATGGATTTTGTGTGCAGGCAGACAGCCGCAGCATGCGGGGCTACGCACGAAATCCGACACCACAAACTCAAGCATGAGGAGGTCGGTGGAGCCGAGTACTATACCCAGAGCTGCAACTCCCTGCGCGCGGCGCATTTGCTCCTAAGCGCCAACGACACCACCTTACTCAAGGTGTACCACGGTTGTGGTACTGAACTTCAACGAGGTGACGTCTCGAGCGTAGTGGTGACAACAAGGGACGTGGGCACCCTGGCCGTCTTCTTGCGCATCCTGATTCGAAACTATTGCCCCAACCAGGCCCACTAGTTTGCACACCTTCTCACATGCGCACGCAAACACTAACCAGAATATCATACAAAACTTGTGTCTAGAACTTCCATTACGAGGAAGGTTTCCAGCTAGATGTTGGTTGACCAGTCTGATTGACGCACAGGTGGTTCAGTTCATCCTTCAGCACAACGAAATGCAAGCCCACGTGCAGTTGAACCAGCACATGCATCATGCCCTGGAGTGGACCGACTTTGCCCATCCGACTTTGCCCATGGAGTCTTAGTGGCTTACCTGCTGCCGGAAACTGTGTGAAAAAAAGAATCATAAGGATGGATTGCAGCAAAGGTACTTTACAGAAACATTCTTCCCAGCAAGTTTGCTAGCGTGCGAAAGAAATTTTGCTACAGAGATCACGGTCAAGAGACATTTCATTGATGGCATTGCCAGGCTGCTGGCCGTCTTCCGCCAAGCTCTGCGGACCTGACCGTGATCCAACCCAGTGAGGCAACACATACCGTATCAAGAGACAATCTATGTATAATATGTATATTGTATCTGAATATATTTATATATGGGTAAGGAACCATTTACGATTTGTGGGATGCACAGCCAAGTGTTGAATGGCAACTTCATACAAAATGTCCCAGCAATAAGAGCCATGTTTACTGTCGATGGGACAGCAACAGATGAAGCAAGAGAACAATTTCCAAAGATCAAGCGGTGCAATGTGTTGAAGCTAGGCAGTTTGGAGCTGGGTCGCCACTGGAGACCATGGTTCGAAGATTTAGAAGATTATCTTCCAAGTTCTAGAATTTTCAATGCCTGGCATCAACAACATCAAATCTGCAGTATGACTTCAGAATACGCACAGGTATCTAGTCTGAACATGTCTGGACTCTGAACTATCCTTGACCTTAACCACTTTTATTTCATTTCTGCATTCTTTCCTTGGTCGAATTGAGTCCAAGCGCACCATTGGATCAGGAGAAGCCATCCATCGCCCCCGCCTGGCCCTTGGCAAAGCCGCCCATCTTGGCCTCGCCACCTGCGCCGGCGACGTCAGTGGAGCCGCTGGAGGGGTCCTGCCATTGCGGCTCAAAGACCAAATGCAATGTGCGGTACTTGGTGGGTCATGGGATTTAACCATCAACAATTGGAATTTGACAAAGATTTTATAAGCAGCGAAAAATGATGAGATTATCCCAAACATGTTGAAACCTTGAGGGTTGAACTGTGTTAGGAAATTTTGTACCGTTGAAGTCTTTGTCTAGTTCTTTTTCGAAGAATTTTGCGGAAACATCTACAGGAAACCATGCCCCAAGAATTGATGGTACAAACCATGGCTTCCCTTAAATCATGTTATTGATTCTTGTTTCTGGGAAAAGCATTGATGGTGGTAGGTTTTGTGACGAAACATTGAAAGGCTTGGAGTCAACTTTACAATTTGTTCCTGATCCAATTTTAAAATGGCTCAGATGCCATTGCTTGTTTCGAAAGCTGCCTGTTTGCACACCTCGAAAACATGCAACTGACACCTACATGTTCCTTGTTGAATGTCAACCTTTCATCTTTCCTTTCTATGATAATTTCAATCGGCTGATCATGTCCTTTTCATGCCTCAAGTAACTCCAAAATGATAGAAGTTGCCACCAATCATAAACCAATTGGCAGTCCCTTGCTATGAACTCGTGCTTGGTCATCTCCCATTATTGCTTTTAACGTCAAAGTCAAAACAAAGACCGGTAGTAACGTCCCATGCTTAAACCACACTCCCTATAATTTTCTGCTTAAGTCCCCATAGTTTTGCTGCTTCAACCACCTAGATCCAATTGTTCTGGGTTCATACCCCTTGAATCCATTTTTATTTTTTTTGGCTGAATTTATGTCACCAACAAAACAAAAATGCTAGATCTATACCCTCCGGTAATGAAACAGGGTGTGATTACCAAAGATTCAGATCATCAACATTCCATTCATATCATACTCATATTCCATTACAATCTATATATCCCCATAATCACTATACGGTTCATAAAATCCCATTAAACCCATGTTGTTGATGCTTCAATTTCATCATATCCCCCATGTTTCTTGAGATCCCCAGCGTTGCGTACCGGTAAACGCAGGTCCACCTGCAGGCCGTTTTGGAGAGGCAGAATCGACGCTGTCTAGTCCTGACGGAAGATGCGCCTCGGTGGAATTTTCAACGAAAAACGCCAGCAATTCAACCGATTAAAGTATCGAGAAACCAATGGATTTAGCTAGGAGATAGCCTTCCGAAAGAAACCAGACTTCGAATTTCAACACCACATGATGAATAAAACCATAAATCCAACCAATGAATTCAACCTCAGAAACCAGATGAAGGAATTTCACATTTTTCATAGAATGAAATGGTGCTTCAACACCTCCGAATTTGATTCATTCCTGCAAAAACCAATGGATTTGTTTCAACATAAGGTACCCCATAAACTACTAGTTGCAATATTTTCATATATTTTCCCACTTTCCATACTGAAATGGCTATTGGATTGGTGTGCCTCATTTTCATAGAAACCCAATATATTACAGAATTGAAGACACCGCCCAATTTTATTCATTTGTTTTTGATGCGAAATGGAGAGGTACTGGGGTATATGAATAAAGGAATGGGAGCACCATAATAAGTAGTTTTTGCCAGTCGATTCCCTTTTATGTTTAGTTGTTTTCGTTCCCTGGAATCAGGAGTCAAAAGCATCAAGAGTGCAGAGGCGATAGGTCAAAAGTCGATACCCCCAAAATTCGCATGGGCCTCCGGTTGTTGAATTCTAACCCATACCCAAATGAACGAAGTGCCCCTAATACAGCGAAATTTCATATCATTTCCATAGAGCATTCACGTTTGGATTTGTGTATAATAGCGTAACCCAGTTCTCATCATTTTTCGAATAAAGCTGCTGAATATTATTGAAGTTGTTCTTCTGATTGAACGAAACCATTTGATTGAACACATGGGACAAATGACTGGCTACCAGTGACTGAATAAGCTCGAAAAAATACGCAGCCAGCCTCTCACTGCCGCGGGCCACTGGGTGAGGCGTGTTTGTAGCTTGGGCAATCTTTTGCCAATTGCGAGACATAGAGCCTGTGGTGGAAAGGTGCGGAACTTCCAATTTTTATCAGTTTTTCCCACGAGATTCGAACCATGGCAATGTGCCTAGGTGCCCCAAGTAGAGTTACCGCTAATCGTTTCACATGATTCACATGATATCTTTGGTGCAGTTCCTCTGTTGGTGGTGACGAAAAGTGAAATGCCTGAATTGCGAGCATGCTAGATTTTTGAATCCGGCTGGAACATCAAATTTCAACCATCTTTTGCTTTTCTTGAATGCCGTGGTGTTGAAAAAGACTACTGATGCCGGAAAAGTAGTTAGTAATTACAAATTCGATTCAACTCTACCACTTGTTGAATCATTGTGTTTTGAACACAAGCTGAAGCGCTGATTGGGCGTTAAAATGTGAAGTTGCCAATGTCATGGGCGCTTGAACACAAGCTGAAGCGCTGATTGGGCGTTAAAATGTGAAGTTGCCAATGTCATGGGCGCATCAAAGATGGCCTACAAAGACACCTCGATTCGATCGGCCTTAGTTTGCGAGTCTTCAAGGATTTTGGAAGGCTTTGAAGCAGCAGTCACTTTCAGTTTGAAACCATTGGTGCTATTCGATTGTCATGAAGCATAGCCGTTCGGTAAGCCAATGACACAATTTTCTAGCTTTTTAAATTTAAAGTTAGGACGCCCATACTTTTTGCGTTTGGCAAGTGGTAATCCCTTTCCCAACTCTTAAAAATACATTATCATTATTCTAGGTTACCATTGCCAACTACCATCATAGTATATGAATAGTTATGGTCGAATAACCACTGAAATGAAAACACTGCACTGTACAATGCAGAGGTAAACGGGGCCAGGCCAAAGGGAAGAAGCCACGGAGCCGCGAAGCCCGGAATCTAATCTATCCATTCCANATGAAAACACTGCACTGTACAATGCAGAGGTAAACGGGGCCAGGCCAAAGGGAAGAAGCCACGGAGCCGCGAAGCCCGGAATCTAATCTATCCATTCCAGAGAACTATAAGAAATAAAATTTTTGCAGACTCAAAGCCGTGCGATTAAAAACGCAAACAATAAGATAAAGACAAGCTGAGAAAGCTCCCAGATGCACATGGCGTATATATACGNTAAAATTTTTGCAGACTCAAAGCCGTGCGATTAAAAACGCAAACAATAAGATAAAGACAAGCTGAGAAAGCTCCCAGATGCACATGGCGTATATATACGGCCCCCAGACCAACTGTAATCAGCATCGCAACGTCGCCCTGCCCCCGCAGAGTTGGAAGCCTGGCGAACGTCCCAGCATCGCAGCATCGCAGCGTCGGAGGCGTCGCAGCGTCGAGGGTTCGCCGGAAGCGTCGCAGCGTCGCAGCGTCGGAGGCGTCGCAGCACCGGAGGTCGCCGGGAGCGTCGCAGCGTCGCAGCGTCGGAGGCGTCGGGAGCGTCGGGGGTCGCCGGGAGCGTCGCAGCGTCGCAGCGTCGGAGGCGTCGCAGCGTCGGGGGTCGCCGGGAGCGTCGCAGCGTCGCAGCGTCTGAGGCGTCGAAGGCGCCTGGGCCAAAAAGAGCGTCGCAGCGTCGCAGCGCCCCTCGCTGGCCGGCCCCCTTTCCCCCTGCACTGCGAGTTCATCAAGAAGGAAAAGGGGTCAAGGATTGCATCCAGTGTGATCTCCTTGCGCATGCTCACTTGCCCGACCCTTCACTTGCCGATGTTAAAAGGGAGTGCAAGGAGGGAAAAGTTTGGTGGCTCAGCTTCACAATCACTGGAACATGTTTTTGTCTCCGCATCATGCTGCTTCANTGTTAAAAGGGAGTGCAAGGAGGGAAAAGTTTGGTGGCTCAGCTTCACAATCACTGGAACATGTTTTTGTCTCCGCATCATGCTGCTTCAGGCATGTGCGATGGGGGGGGCAGGGTGGGCAATAAATGCATGGATGTCTGTGGCGAAGGTCTGTTGGTGGCATTGTCTGCCTTTGAAAGGGCACAGCCATTCACATACTAGGGTGCAGCAGCCACATGTCAGCACAAAATGGTACATGGTTTGGCAAGGTTTTTGGCTGGAAAAAAAAATGGTTCCACCACCACAGTTTTTAACTAAAATGGAGTTTACTTCCAATCGAATTTTCACGTTTTTTTTTTTGCAAGGCTTGGGATGAAAAACCTAGGATTCCACCACAGTTTTTCAATGATTGTCGTTGATTTTCAATGATTTTTGCCAGGTTTTGGCTGCAAAAAGCTGGTTTCAGCACCACTGTTTTCAACCAATTTACTGGCCACCCCACCACAATTTTTACCATTTTCTTGGATTNAAGCTGGTTTCAGCACCACTGTTTTCAACCAATTTACTGGCCACCCCACCACAATTTTTACCATTTTCTTGGATTTTTGTAGGGCATGGGATGAAAAACTTATGATGGTTCCACCACAGTTTTTCAATGATTTTCATTGATTTTTGCAAGGTTTGGCTGCAAAAAGCTGGTTCCACCACCATTGCTTTTAACTATTTTAATGGAGTTTACTTCCAATCCAATGTTCATGATTTTTTGCAAGGCTTGGGATGAAAAACCTAGGGTTCCACCACAGTTTTTCAATGATTGTCGTTGATTTTCAATGATTTTTGCCAGGTTTTGGCTGCAAANTTTGCAAGGCTTGGGATGAAAAACCTAGGGTTCCACCACAGTTTTTCAATGATTGTCGTTGATTTTCAATGATTTTTGCCAGGTTTTGGCTGCAAAAAGCTGGTTTCAGCACCACTGTTTTCAACTAATTTTATTGGATTTTTGTTTCCAATTTATTGGCCACCCCACCACACTTTTTTACAATGTTTCTTGGATTTTTCCAGGGCATGGGATGAAAAACCTATGATGGTTCCACCACAGTTTTTCAATGATTTTCATTGATTTTTGCAAGGTTTTGGCTGCAAAAAGCTGGTTGCGCCACCACTGCTTTTAACTATTTTAATGGAATTTACTTCCNCAGTTTTTCAATGATTTTCATTGATTTTTGCAAGGTTTTGGCTGCAAAAAGCTGGTTGCGCCACCACTGCTTTTAACTATTTTAATGGAATTTACTTCCGATCCAATTTTCATGTTTTTTTTGCAAGGCTTGGGATGAAAAACCTAGGGTTCCACCACAGTTTTTCCCTGGTTTTCATTGATTTTTGCCACCAAAACCGACGTTTTTCAACCAAGCAGCACCACTGTTTTCAACCAATTTTAATGGACTTTGGCTTCCAATTTACTGGCCACCCCACCACAATTTTTACAATTTTTCTTGGATTTTTCCAGGGCATGGGATGAAAAACTTATGATGGTTCTACCACAGTTTTTCAATGATTTTCATTGATTTTTGCAAGGTTTTGGCTGCAAAAAGCTGGTTCCACCACCATTGCTTTTAACTATTTTNGTTTTTCAATGATTTTCATTGATTTTTGCAAGGTTTTGGCTGCAAAAAGCTGGTTCCACCACCATTGCTTTTAACTATTTTAATGGAGTTTACTTCCAACCCAATTTTCATGTTTTTTTTGCAAGGCTTGGGATGAAAAACCTAGGGTTCCACCACAGTTTTTCAATGATTTTCACTGATTTTCATGGATTTTTGCAAGGTTTTGGCTGCAANTTTTGCAAGGCTTGGGATGAAAAACCTAGGGTTCCACCACAGTTTTTCAATGATTTTCACTGATTTTCATGGATTTTTGCAAGGTTTTGGCTGCAAAAACATGGTTTCCCCACTGTTTTTAGCTAATTTTAATAGAGAAATGCTTCCAATTTACCGACCCCCCCCTTCGGTAAATTGGAAAATTTCATTGGTTTGGAGATGTGATCCGTGCTCCATCTGTAAAATAATATTTGATGTAGGGATACATACGGGGGGTGACAAATATGGATACTCATAATAAGCTAGACATGGACAGCCATGNNNTTTTGGGGGCAAACTAATCATGTGAAACCCTTGGGCTAAAACATCAGAACACAGGGGCCATGGCACATACACATGTGGTGCGTGACACGGTTTGCTTTGGGCCGGGGACTTGCTGTCGCAACATGTTTTCTGTGGTTCAAGAACTTCCTTAGTTCGTTGCAAAACTGTGGTTGTACCCAGTTTGGTTTCCCAGAGTGGC
>BGPT01001520.1:140140-153331 GCA_003297045.1 Symbiodinium sp. clade C Y103
GCGTTGGTTCAAAAGGATCAGGTGCTTAGCGGTTGTAAGCTGTTTACCTTGCCCCATTGTAGTATAACATACTATTGTGGCTGGCCTGGTAAACTACAATAGCTATTCAAAATGGCCCATGTTCATCGGTTTCCCATAATTTGTTATCTTAGTTGACCTGGGGGTAAACCATTTTTTTCTAGTCACTAAAGATCCAAGTTGCCAACTTCCACTTATCTCCAACGCCCTTTGCCCGGCCCTGCCCAACGTCTCAGTGGTCGCAGTTTCGGACGATAACCCGGCACATACGATGCCTTCCAGGGAGAAGACTGGTAGAATAACAAGAAGAAAGTAACAAGACTGCCTTGTCCGCGTTTTGATTGGTTGTGTTTCCTCTATATCTACACCAGATGAAGAACATTTACCTTCCAGGGTTAAAAGCACCAAGTTTTGCATGGAAGAACATATCTTGATTGTCTGAAGAGGAGTCAAGAAAAAGCAACATTTCTCGTTTCTGGGGCATGGAATAATGGACCAATTCTGAACTCTGGCGAAGCCAAGAGATTTCTGGATGAAACTAGCTATGCATTGTGATTTTAGCAAAGCACGCACATATTGGAGTCCGAGTTTTTTCCTTGGAAGGACGTGTCCTTTGCCCGGAGTTCGTTTTTTGTTCTGACTTGGACCCCTGTTCAAGGGAAACCGGTCCCGTTTCGGACGCTTGAAAGCGCCAGTTGAAGCATCAAACAAGAGATGCAGCGCCCTGCGCAGTAAGTTGTGCAATGCAAAGAGTTGCAGAGAGGCTGTGCAGTGGGAAAAAAACAAACAGCTGGGTGCGTCACATGATGGTACCTGGCATTGGTGATCTCGGGTTGTGCTGGGTGTTTGTGATTTAGACGTTGTTGGGGTCTCGACGAAGAATAAGAACAATAAGAATAGTTGTAATTATATCTTACATATTTATATGGTTGGCTGGAAGGTACACCTACATTTGTAGACCATTGTCACTATCGTTCTTCTTGTTCGTTTTCTCTCCCTAGCGGGAGATAGCGGGATAGTGCCACCAAGAAAACGGAGGAACACGTTTAGCGGCCCAGGCTTGGGTGGTAAAGTGGCGCAAAGAGGCATTGATCAATCAGCACTTTTTAGATTCATTTGAGCAGTGTTCAAAACCCATGTTGCTTATTTATGATAGGGCGTTATACTATCCAATAATTGGAGGATTATCATAATCCGTTACGGGAATTCCTATTGTATAACCAAGGGAAAAAGCCTGGGTTGATTGGTTTTGAAAAAGGGAAATTGTACCTGGGTTCGTTGGGATTCTGACAACCCAGAATAGGGAAACCGATAAAACCAAGTAGCTGTAATAGTAATTACTAAATGAGATGGGATAGGCCTATCTTTAATGATTCATTTGGAAAGTTATAACGACCTCACCACTATCATGATAAATGATGCTAAAGAGGATCATCCATATTTTTGGCAAACTTAAGTTGTTGGTCCAACATGAGGGCCCAGTGAAGCAGCTCTGAAATCTGGGTGGCTTAGGTGGAAAGCTGATCCCAATTGTTCCCTGTAACTGTAATGAATTCTCAATTTTTTGGGCAAGCTGGGTTGGCAATTTCTCCTGATACTTCCATCCTGGTCCCTACTCATCGAACTTTTCGATGTGGTTGCCATCAATGGCAGGTCCACAAATTGCACAATTCCTGGTGTCTCCTTGGTCGATATGAAGAAAATGCCGTCAACCCACTGCAGCAGTCGCCACGGTTCCAAGCAACCAGATGATTGGTCCTAACTACATGAGTTGGGGAGAATGTGCGTATCCCATCTTATCCCCAATCTGGTTAATGTGGTTATCCCCAATAATGGCTATCCCCAAGGTGTTATTTATCACCATCTGGTTAAATCATCTTACCCAACAACTGGTGGCTGTGGGGGATGACAGCTGTGGTACACTGCTCAGTTGAGGTCCGGAGTGCGTGCGGGCTACACACAATACCACCAGATCTCGGAGGTGACAGAGGCGAAACAGATGAGTTGACATCCCTCCCCTGAGGTGTTGAATCCAACAGTGGGGTGAAAAAATCGGAGTAAGATACGAATATAATGTGATAAGCCCAATAATGAGCTACCATAAATTTAGCCAGAAATGGGTGAAACATAAAGAACCTCCCCAAAAGGCTGGTTGAATCTGTCACGGAGGTATTTAGTAATAGACAATAGGGAGGTGGGATTGACAAGCATGCGGATGAAACCAGCCATACTGAATATTGGGGATGTACAGCAATCAGGATACAATAGGATCGTACATAGCATTTCATGCATTTGGGAAGCCAAAGATCAGCTCAGAACATACGAAAAGCAAATCGGGCCCCAAAATGATGAATAAGTTTGATTCAAAGGTACATAGGCTAACCGGGGGATGCTTGATAAATCAGCCAACTTCCCTATCGGGGTCTTTTTGTTGAACCCCTGGTATAGCTTTGGATCGATTTATCTTGGGACCCAAATTGGAGAATTGCATGTTGGGAGGATGGGATTGTATGGCAATTGGCTAGGACATTGAATATGGTTAGCATGGGGGAAACCAGCAGAAACGGCCTCAGATATGCTTAGATTTGGTTTGACATTTATCAAATCCATCATCTTGCGAGCTGGCATTTTGAAGAATGGGGACGTAGGAGGCTAGGAGGACTTGGTGCAGATTGATTGACAGGATGGCGGACCTGGCTTGGGATGGACCGACTGGTGCTTTCCCGTAGATTTGTCGTGGTTTGCTAGTTCTAGTATAGAGATCAGAGGCACCACACTTTGCCCAGCAAGTTCAAATCCGTTTCTCTTGATGCTTGAGCATGTCCATTTGCTTTTGCCCGCACCGCTTGCATCAAATCTTTGCACTTCTTACTTTGTTGAAGGCTCATTTTGGGCTGCTGACTGGTACAATTGTATTTCATTGTTATTTGTTGGTCCTGACTGCATGTGTCGTCAGAATGCGCTGTGACCTTCTGCTGATTGCAGATTGGACCATGGTGTCTTTGCCTTTTCCTGATCTTTGTTTCAGAAGATGATTAGTGAAACTGGTCACTTTTGGCCGCCAATTTTTCATCAGACCACTCAACCACATGGCCGCAGGGTAGCAAGAAGGGGATCTGGTCCGGCGCCCTGGGTTTGAGGTCGATGGTGCGGAAAGGCAAAGGAGGATTCACCACAGTGAAGAGTGGTTGGTAAAGGGAACTACTGGACCCCAACATGTCCAAAATGTTGTTTCTATCAGATTTGTGAGAGGATTGGGTTTGCCAAGTTTTATTCGGTTTGTGATATTTTTTCAATTTTTTGCAAGTGTGTGTCCCATCAGTTTGAATCAAATGATGATCCCAACAGAAATACACAATCTTGATTAATTTCGAGATTGGTTGGATCCAGCAACCAGGTCATTAGTGGTGCTCACATTTGACATGTTGAGCCAGGTGGGTCTGACTCCACCATTTGGTAATATGTTGCTCAAATCCAGCGAACGAAGCCTGGTAGGTCCTAGTGGAAACAATCTGATTTGCTGAAGTATTTAAATGGTTTCTTCATGTTTCTTCATCACAATCTATCGCAATCATGGTCTGAGAAGATGGAGGCTATAGCATGTCATGTCCAATGTTTGGTAAACTTGATCAGCTTGGGGAGCATTCCGCTTTGACGATAAGCCAGCTCAACGAGATAAAAGTTAGTCAAAACCAAAGTCTGGCTGAACTGGCCATCATCCTTTCTTGGGCGACAACCCAGAAGGGTACTGCCATTTCACAACTCACGTGAAGCAGTTCTAGCATGCTGCAGGCACTATCGAACCAGGCCCGCCGTGTGCCGGTCTGGTGTTTGCCATGGGCCGCTCGATGGAGTTCAGATGCGGCTCGAAAAATTTGGCAGGTGAGTTCACTGGGGCGTTGCCGCGACACTAGGGGCAGAATAACACTTGGGTATCTTCGTTCAAACGGGTACTATGCTGTGATGATTGCTGGGAAGATGTGGCCTGTACATCTCCTAGTCAAAAGGACCTTCCATGGACCGCCTCCTAGCAAGGAAGCATTTGAAGTGCATCATAAGGATGGCGTGTCAGCAAACAACAGGCTAGACAATTTGGCTTACGTAACACGCAGCCAAAACATGTGCTATTTCTTTTCTACTTGGGCACCTGCTAGTCGGACGCCAACCAACGTTAGACCTGTGATGTGGAGAGCTGTTGGATCTGCAGGCTGGGCAACAAGCCCCTCAATCCTAGAGGCGGCAAAACAGCTTGGTATGAGTCGG
The DNA here is from genome assembly GCA_003297045.1 of Symbiodinium sp. clade C Y103. Lineage (NCBI taxonomy): Eukaryota > Dinophyceae > Suessiales > Symbiodiniaceae > Cladocopium > Cladocopium sp. clade C. The sequence continues at coordinate 144,422 of BGPT01001520.1, forward strand.
TTTGCTTTGTCAAAGTTTTGCCGGCTCAACTTAATAGTGGATGGGTATGAGTATGCCTTTGCATCACTTGAAGAGCAATCTCTTCGTGGGGAAGAGTGGCGTCAATTGATTGATCCGCAGTCGTCCAATTCAGTTCCCGGAATGCTGGTGAGTTCTTTGGGCAGAGTAAAGTTTCAAACTGGCAGGATTTCTGAAGGGCATCAACAAAAGCAAGGTTACTGCCGTGTGTTTTATTGTCCGGAAGATAGTAGACCCCGTATGGAATATGTTCATCGTCTCGTTGCTCGGGCTTTTCTGGGTCCGGCTCCAACACTGGAACGCGTGCAGATTAATCACAAGGACGGGGTCAAAAGCAAAAATGACATTCTCAACTTGGAGTATGTGACTCCACGTGAGAACAGAGCCCACTTTCTTGCTACTGCGGAAGAAAATGGCTGGAAAAAGGCTGGCATCAAAGCGGTGTGGAGCAGAATCGTTGGCAGCAAGGAGTGGCAGTGGCACCCTTCTATGAAAAGTGCAGCTTCCACCCTGGGTTTGCGAGCTGACTGCGTTTCGAAGTGTGTTCGAGGCCTGCTGAAACAAACCGGCCACCACGAGTTCCGGCCAGCCACGGTGGATGAGCCTGCGCTTCTGTGTGGTGAAGAGTGGCGTGAGATCGATATAGATGTGCTTGTGCGAGAGAGGGAGGCCCGCAAGAACCGAAAGAGATGACGCGCTCTCGCCGAGATGCAAATTTTGCATAAGATTTGACCAATGAAGTTTCACCATTTGTTCAGGTTGAATGCCAATTCGTGCCAATTCAGCATGGGCCAACTCCCTGGGATATAATAATATGATTTAATCAATATATTTAGCTGTTTGTTGAATGCAACCGGCCATGATGAAAGCCATTCAATGCTGTATGCTGGCTGGTGGGATTTCATGGTTGTTAGCTGTTGCTTCATGAGTTGTTTTCTTTTTTAATCTCTATTTGGAATGATGAACGCTAGCTCCGGGTAACCTCGCTTGTCTAAGTCAATGTAATGTTTTGCTACCCAAGCAGGGTATTTGAGGTTAGTCATGAATGGGCTGTTTTTTCTTCTGATATCAGTCAGACTCGGGTCCTGTCCCAAATTGAAATGCATCAAGAGCTGGTAGTGGTAAGGAGCCACAAGAGTTGCTGTTGGGGGGGTGGAGAAAAAAAAAACGTAGAGCAATGAGAGTTGTACACAGAGTGAAAGACATGATGGCCTCTTTTGTTCGTGCATAAACGATGAGGGATGGAGGAGTTTGAGGCGGGAAAATATGTGATGCGTGCCAACAGGTGTTGGAAGAAAGGCTTATGAGATCAATTTATTTGGATGATCCCTGAAGCTAGTGGTGAGTATAGCTGGTCAATATTCCTGCACAACTCCGACAATGGTGTTCAAATGGATGAGTAATGTTGATAGACATTGATAGATGAAACAAATATTGTAAATATAAACGGTATGCAGAATTATGCATGATTAAAAAATGCAGCCACGAACAGCGACGTGATGAATGGATATAGATGTAGGTGTGTAACACACACATAATATAGATATATTATATGTGTGTATATACCTACACGTGTATGTGTATATAATAGAACTATCATATATACATATATATATATATTACTGTATAAACATATGTATATAATATTATATACATTGGGACGTGTACTTGTGCCCAAAGTTACTTCAGGATCATCCGAGCACCAATGCTAGCAGACCTCCCGGCCGAGGTGCAAGACCTACGTGGAAGGTTCGGATCCGCGCTGGACGCAGATTAGCAGCTCGGCTGGAGAAGGGAGAGGATGCAGATCTTCTTTGCGCATGTCAGTGTAGAGAAATACTACGCAAATCTATGAAATACTGTTTACTGTAATGCCAGTTTAACAAAATTCAAGGAACACTGGGACAATCTAGATGGGGTCGCTTATGTTGGCTTATGAATGTTTATGGTTCTAATATTCACGTGCGTTTTCAATACATCCAATTCGGAAGTCGTTCTAACATGTTTTTAAATCCACTCAAGGAACCATCCTGCACCCCCACGTTGTTGGGAAGATTGGCGCCACCACAGCCAGGCATTGAACACAAGACGGCCTACTGGGGCAAAGGTACCTGGCGTTGGGAGCCCCAGGGCGCCGGGGGGCTGAGGACGGGTGGCCACCAGACTGTTGCTGGTGATGTCGTGGGGGATGATGATGCTGAACAAGTGGTGCAGTGGATGGCCGGCAGTGAAATGTTGGGAACATAGCCATGTCCCTGATTGAATGTGAGTTGCTTGAGTTTGTGAATCGCATTTCTGATTTTGACATATTCAAATGGTTTCGAGGTTTTTTGGGGCAGGACTTCCAATCAGCAACAGCAAGTAAAACATGTGGTTCTGTCGTATTCTTTTTCCAGTGTCTTTGGCAGGCATCGACCTGGATGATATCCAAAAGAACCCAAGCAAATTGAATTGGAGGCAGGGGGAAGGAGTTGATCCCAGGGTTGGGGTTCCTGGGGCCATTTCCCTTGCTGTGTCCTAGTGGAAAGATCCAGAAATATGAATCAATCATCGTTATTGCATCCTGAGCCAGGGCAATGGTCATATCCCCTCTTTTTCTCCAAGGGAGATGTCAAACATATGTTGCAAATGAGAGCCGTGAGTTTGTAACTACAGTACTGCAATGTGCTATGTGTTTTAGCTTCCGCAAGTTTAGAAATATGGTAAGATAAGCAGTTAGTGAAGTGGATACAGTACCGAGGTCAGATTGTTTCAAACTTTGTTTTCTGACAGGTCGGAACACAATGGCGTTAAGTGGACTTGGAGCCTCTTAGCTGCAGTTTGGAAAGGTTGTTCCCGATATTCTGGCAGAATTTGATGGGTTTCGGAAAGTTGCAGTGAAGGAATCGTCAGATCTGGTTCTGAAGCCCCTAGGGTCTTTTGATCGCAGTATTTATTCAGCACGCTCACCCAACTTACCAGTACTTAAAGTGGATTTCTAGCACCAAACGAGATACAGGTGTTTAATTATAATTAATTATATACATAATATATGCATGTGTTTTGTGATTTTTGAAGAGGAACGTCATTTGAAAACAACAGGAACGTCATTGAAAACAGCTTCTAATCTCAATGTCTGGAAGCTGAAAGGTTGACAGGCGCCTCATCCCCGCACTAGTCATTGGAGGTTGGGAAGGATCTTAGCTCCTGACCGGCGCGAATTCAGTGAGACAGTTTGCCTTGAAGAAACGGGGTGGGATGGTTGAATACCCAGAGATCTTTCATGATGCATTGGAGGGATGACCCATTCTTTTGAATGCATTTATGGTTGTGAAGGCAGAGACGCACTTGATTGATTTAAATCCCAATCCACAAGCCAAATCGAGATCTCAGAAACTTGGGCACGGAAACTCGAGTTTGACACATGGACCTTTTCAGCATCGATGTCTTACTGCGATGTTGTGTTCCAGGCATATGATTGCTGGAACAGTAGATAGTCGATTCACCCAGCAGCAGAAGCTTGTAGGCTCCCACTTCTCCAGAGCCCAGAGTCCATTGGCTGCCGCCAAAATGTGGGCAGCACATAGGCTAGGAGTCCCTTGATCCTGGATCATTAAATGAGAACAATGCAAAGAGAAGTTCTGAAAAGAAAGAAATTGCCATTGATTTCCCAGTTTACTCATATGCTGCAGATGTTTTCTAGTTAGATGTTTCAGATGAGCGCTTTTGTTTACTGGATTTGTGCAAGCAAGCAATCAGAAGATGCACAGGGAGACAGGTAACCCCCATGCAACCCCCCAATTTCGCGGATGGTAAAGCTGCAAAGCCATGGATGTCCTCTCAAGTTCCCCTGGAAAACCAACCGATTGATTTGTTTGCTTGTTTTGATGCGGTTCCATCTATGTTTGATTTATATAGATTAGCTTGCATGTTTCTGATATTTTACAGATGTGTACTGTCAATTTACTTAATTGTACAGGAAACTTCACCAGCTGGTAGTCACAGGTTTCGTCGTTTTTTTTTTTTTTCATCAACTCCAAAATCAGTTGTAACGTTTGTCATTTTACTTCAATCCTGCTGTTTCGTACTGCTGGCTGCTTGGTGACCCATCCACAGAGCAGATGATCCAAGCTGATGATTTGATTCAGAACGAAAAAGAGGAAACAGGGAGACTGGGCAGCCGCACGCGGGTGGGGTGTGAATTCGAAGAACAGGAAAGGCGACAGGTGTGTTGTTTCCGTGCAACTGCATGTGACTGAAGGGCGTGTCTCATTCTCTATGCTAAAGGATGTACATACTCAAAGTATTTCTTGCATGGGAAGCGATTCCTGGATGCCCTCGCTTGGCTTTGAGCCCACTGTGGAAATGAAAATCCAGCTGTTGAGATTTGCTGCAGAGGGTTCCTAGATGGGCACTGATCGTCGCAGCATATTTTCCTCAAGATGTAGAAACTATACACAGAGGGTTCGCATGCCTTCTCATCCCATCCTGGTTCCAGGGCAGCTGCCTGGTGTTCGAACTTCTAGCTTTCATAGATTAACCCTATCAACTTCCTGTATCTCAGAGTGCGTGTTGTGGTGGTACTGCACTGAAGATATAGTGCAATTAATCACAGCTGGTTCCCTTCCCTCCACCTAGTTCACCCAGCCAGAACCCACCACTCCATGAGCAAACTTAGCCACCAAGAACAGCCACAGAGCCAACCCGCCACCGATGATCCAACATGTATGGCATTGGATGGCCCAAGGTCAGCCTTCAGCCATGTAGGGTTTGTTCTTGAAGGGATGGGATTCGTGTTTCCCGCCATTGTGCGTTGAAGAGATATCTTTGATGGGTTGCAACCTCATCTTCTCAGAAGGCTTTCTGAGTCAATCAAGTTCGACTTGGTTTTGAAGGAATAGTCCTGCAGTCCTGAAAGAACTCTTAATCTTAGACGGTAATCTGCAGACACTTTGTTTAATGTGCCCTAATTTCTCCGATTTTGAGCCTGCGATCCAGCCAAATGAAAGGCGACAGATGGATGATGTGAGAAGAGGCGGGAAGATGATTGGTGCAAGTGCCGGAGGCATTTAAGATTTTGTTTGGGCCATTCATGGTTTTCCAGCTCCTGGAAAGTTGAATATTGCAATTGCTATGAACACCTCCACAAAAGTAAACACATGTAAACACGCCCTGTGTTCATGATGATCCTGGCACTTGGTAAGTGGATGTGAATGGGACCCCTTTCTTTGGATGTCAATATCAATCATCAAACAATTTCCACCACAAATTTGAGTCCCGTTGTCAAAGCAAGATCTGGCCTACTCTTTATATACCCTTAAGATGCGTGAAATACTGAACGAACTTCGGGTGGATAGCTCATCAACACTGGTCAATACTTCAATCTTCATGCCAAGAATGGGGAGACATATTACATAACCATCAAAGAGAGTACTTGTAGTCTTTGTGCGGGGCCAGGTATCTCCTTTCTGCTTGGGACCTCGGCCCCTTTGCGGCTGTTTGACAGCTTGATATAAAACCGCCAAAGAAGACCAGCCTCGTTGAACGTCACAGCAGTCGCCGTCGCCATGGCGCCGCAAGTTGGACAAGAGGAATCCAAGAAAGCTGAAGCAGAAGCTTGTGCCCGTTTGGATCCGTTGGGTCATTTTAGCAGTAATACAAAAGGTTCAAAAAACAGTTTCATGCTTAATTGTTCTACCTGCAGGGGACCAGAAAATCATCGGATCACTGGCACAGCTGAGGAACTCAACAAGGTCAGAAAGCTTCCAGACAACAAGAGGCCTTTCCTATCCAGCGCCAGGGGGATCCGGGAGGATCCAGGGGGGTAGGTGACATTGGATGCATAGGATTGCATGGCAGTACCATGGAAAGGTGCTCAGAAGTCGTGTGGTATGAGGGGGTATTGAAATTATCTTCAGATGGATGACCACAACAACCTTGTTTTTTTGAGGATTCTTTTGATTCACCGCCTGCGCGGGATTTTGCAGGTTGCGGATGGTCGCAGTATCATTTCACAATGCTTAATTACGCTAGCGATATCATTTGCAGACTGTTTTTTGACCATCCGGTTGGATAATGAAATCAGCAAGCTTTCCCTTCGCTCTAGACACAAGTATGGAAGGTTGGAGATGCCTAACTCCAAATCCGCCAGCCAGAAACTGCGCCCACCAAAACCACATCATTTTCATCATACATCTCACGGGGAATTTCTGAACCCCAAGCCCTGCTCCCTAATAACCAGGAAGAACACATCCATCACACTCCATCATTGACATGTTTTTCCCAACACGATACCTTCAATTCATGATGTTTTACCCCCAACCACCCCCGGCTCAGGGAGAAGTATCCCCAGTATCCTCACCCTCACCGTCCCCACACAGGGCAGGAACATCCTGCCAGGTGCGCAAACTGCCTGGCCAGTGGCTCTCCCTTGCTGTCGGCCGTGGTGATGCCCTTCAAGATCTTCGTGTGCAGCAACTGCAAGTCGGCGCACCAAGCGTTCCTCGGCTGGGCCGGTGGGGAGGATGCCGTAGGAAAAATGTATTTTATATATGACGGATGAACGGTTGTTGCCATTTATACTATATACGGTAGGGGCAAAGCCTGGATGGGAAAACACCACGTCTCCCATTGAAGGTTGACCCACCAAAGCTCAAGTGGAAGTGAGAGTTAGACTAGCATCACTACGTCTGACCGAACCATGAAAGTGGAATTCCCGCACCACCACACAAATAGACATATGTGGGAAAGTAATACATAGTCTCGTACCAAACGAGTGATAGGTTTTATTTTTTTCCAAGCAGGCTTTCTACAATAACCCATCAGATCCCACTTAGAATACCCCCAGTTCTCCACCCGCCACCCACCACCCCAACGACATCCGCGAGGTTTTCCCACCGCTGCAAGAGCACCCAGATGAGTCTCTGGTCCATGGAGGAGGTTCGCGGCCTGGAAGATCACCACGGTGGTGGCAACCGCGTGGCGCAGGAGACGTACCTGGCGCAGGTCAGGGATGAGGAACGACCACGGGAAGGCCATGGGGGGGGATGGGGGGGATGGGGGGGTGGGGTAGGAATGGTTAGGAGCTGGGGGAAGAGATGCATTATACAATTATAAGCTCTAGCCCTCTTTTGAATGGATAATTACTCGTACTAATAAGTAGGGCTAACGCCCTGGTGCCGCCGACCCCCCTTTCTGTCTGGAAGAGGGGGGGGCGAGCGCATCGAATGAAGGCAGCAGGTAGTGCCAAGAAANATAAGTAGGGCTAACGCCCTGGTGCCGCCGACCCCCCTTTCTGTCTGGAAGAGGGGGGGGCGAGCGCATCGAATGAAGGCAGCAGGTAGTGCCAAGAAATATCAATACAGGGCATCCATGCAGTATAATCGGAAGAAGTAAATGTGGATTGGTTAATGGGAAAATTGACAGGAAACCATGGATTTTCCCATCAAATATAGGGGTTTCGTGTTATTTTTCCCTTAAACCAATCCAGTGAAATATCATGCAATATCCATGTTCTGTTCGGAAAGCCGGTGGATTGTTATAGGATTTTGCTCAAGCGGCATCGAGACATGAGTGATTGAAGCTAGAGCACAACGGCTGTGGCTTGCATGGCTCCCCAGAAGCTCCTGGAAGAGGCTGTGGCTTGAATAGCTCCCCAGAAGGTGCTGGCTAAGGCCAAAAGACCACTGGGACATGCAGTGTATGCAACGTAAAGCAAGCAGCGTGCGCTTTTGAAGGATGGCTGGCGCAGCATCGTTCTTGTAATGGTGACCAAATCTGTAGCAACTGCTGGAAAGGCCCCATTCCTCGGGGGAGCATCAGCAAAGCGGTCCAACGGATAGCCGCAACGCACGCCAAAGCAGCAGCAACAGCAGTGGAAGAAAAAAAGGCACGTGTCATAGCTGATGTCCGGGCTGCTATTGCGGAAAGAAAACGGGCAAGAGAAGAGGATTGCTCCCAAACGCAGGGAGCAGAGCCAAAGGCAAAACAACGGAGAGAAGATGGCCAGGATGCGATCACAGAACAACAACGGAGAAAAGAATTGGACAATGCCGAGACACGAGCAGGGAAGCCGAAAGAAAAGCAATGCAAACACGAAACCGGGAAAGCCGAAGATAAGCAGAGAGNCAATGCCGAGACACGAGCAGGGAAGCCGAAAGAAAAGCAATGCAAACACGAAACCGGGAAAGCCGAAGATAAGCAGAGAGCCTTGCAAGCAGCAAAAGACCAGGCAGGCACTAAGGCCAGCAAGGAGGTGACTTTGCCAGCAAAGACAGGAAAAGCAACCCAGAAAGGAGCGAGTCTCCAATATGTCTGTCCTGCTTGCCATCTGTCAGTGATGAGCAGCATACGCACAGGCCAAGTAGATCATCGCCGGGCATGCGGGAACTGTTTCCGAGTCAAAGACGGATGCGTCGTTACGAAGGCGTATGCGTACATTTGCCCCGCGTGCAATGGGCAAGTNAGATCATCGCCGGGCATGCGGGAACTGTTTCCGAGTCAAAGACGGATGCGTCGTTACGAAGGCGTATGCGTACATTTGCCCCGCGTGCAATGGGCAAGTAGAGAGTAACATTGCGACAGGGCAAGTGAATCATCGCACAGTCTGTGGAAATCAATTCTCTGTGAAGAACGGCGTTGTCCTAGAGAAACGTTTTAAGTACATTTGCCCCGCGTGCAATGGGCAAGTGGAGAGTAACATTGCGACAGGGCAAGTGGATCATCGCACAGNACGGCGTTGTCCTAGAGAAACGTTTTAAGTACATTTGCCCCGCGTGCAATGGGCAAGTGGAGAGTAACATTGCGACAGGGCAAGTGGATCATCGCACAGTCTGTGGCAACCGATTCTCTGTGAAGGACGGCGTTGTCCTAACGAAACGTTTGAATGACAAGTCTCCAAAGAACAAAAAGAGA
>BGPT01001521.1:0-29179 GCA_003297045.1 Symbiodinium sp. clade C Y103
CAAAATTACATTATGTATTGGGTCAATTCCGGCTACAAATACGGGGTTTCCAACAGAGGCGCCCGCTTTTTCGACAAGGGTATCGTTTTATGTAATAATGATTTCCTCCAGTCCACTTTATATTAAGGGTTTTTTCTCCTTCAAATAGAGGTTGTTTTTCCCTCCGGAATCGTTACGACAGGCCCCATACTCGCTATATTATTTATATTTTAATATAAATCGAGAATATAAATCGGATTATAGGTTCAAAATCCAAATCCCATTATTATATTTCAATTCGTATGTTTCTTTTAAATAATAAACCCTAATTATTTTTATTATTATGATTTAGGAAGATTTTAATAATAAGGGGAAGAAATTAAATAAAGAATATTTAAGTAAATATATAATATTTTTTTTCGATTTTCAAATTCAAAATTAATTCTAGTTAAGGCTGGGGAATTAGCCTTCAATTTTCGCACGGTTTTTTTGGTATTCAGTAGTTGTACACCTTGCATCAACAACCCAGCTTGTAGCCTATCAATCCAATACTTTGTACTTGAGTGGAGGCTGGGAATGTGGCCGAAATGGGCTTGTGCAGACTGAACCTTGTGCACGCAGCCGGTGCCTATCTTGTCGGCTTTCGGGTGCTTTATGGTGTTTTCTTCAATTGACATAAAATCTTGCCAAATTCGGGTCCTACATTTTTGTTTCAGTCTGCTTGCCATTGCCTGTGGCTTTGCTGCCACAATTGTCTATACCGCAGTGAGCAGCTTTCCTGCCTTGCCTCAAGTCAGTGTGGGGAGGTTGGGGATCTGATAGCACCATGCTAAAACGCATTTTGGGTCTCAGGCCGTGTCAGAGTGGAGTAGTGTGGCTGGGGGTGGTAGTTGAGCAGTGGCAGGATGGCATGGCGGCATGGGCGCTGTGCAAACAACTTCTCGAAAGAAGCGTGGCTTGAGATAACGTTGACAAGAATCGTTTTTTAATCCTCAAACTGTAGCCTCAAACTTCTAGAATATCTATTTTATTTTGGTTAATTGTTTTTGAAATAATGAAATCGATCGTCAGAAATCATTCTTGATGATTTCCGTCAAGTTTTAATCTTCAATCAGCGATTGTGATTTCTTGATTTCATCAAGAAATCACCAATGGTATACGGACCCTGATGTCCGCTCTCATGAACAATCATCCCAAGATCGGAGATATTTCAAGTTCATCCAATTTCAACATATTTCAACCACTGGAAAATCTGAAAATGCAGCAAGAGCACTGGGGTGATGTGGGTCGTGAAAAAGGCTGAGATGGCCATCCCTTGGAGTCTTGGAGCAACTCTTTGTACAACACCTCACTCTCAACCTTGGCGCATGAAGGAGGCGCACAAGAACAACCAAAAAAATACCAAGAATCACGATGTAATTTTGATGGGGACACGAACCACTGGTTGTAGCCACATGAAAATGCACAGCCCTGAAGTCGAAAGACTATCTCAACAAATGAAGCATTGACAGCTCCTGAGCATTCTGCTCTCCGGGTGTGTGACTGCGAACTCGTGGTTCGTACTGGCATCAGAGCCCTTGCGAGGCGTGGGAAGTAGGCAGTACTTTGGCAGGTGCAACCCCAATGGCAGGTCCTTTGTGCAAACACCACGATCAAGTGAGCGCCTTCACGCTGACATTCCACTTCACAACCATTGCTGTGATGTCGTCACCTTGCGATCCAAGTCTGCCACAACGAAATTCTGGGCCAAAGCTTCTCAGGCAGCTTCATCCATATTCATTTGTGGCTTTTTCTATTGGACTTCGTAGTTCTGTTAGCACACACGTAAAGATACACGTCCACACACACACATATACACACATATTATATCTAATGTATAATGTCTACAATATTCTAAAATGAAATCATCATAAATTATCTATATTTATTATATGGCAGCTTATATGGCATATGTATTTTCTGTTATATAGTATATAGCAATGATACGACTCCTGATGGCATGCCTTCCATCTTTTAAGATCCCTGCAGTACTCACCACAGTAGGCCGCCCAACGCTTCCTGCAAACTAGCATCATGCAGACGGATGTTTGGATTATCATTATCATCATAGACTATCCATCTTGGTGCAATATGTTTACAATTTTCTCTGGATGTGTGGATTTTCAATTCATCTTCGTAAACTAGTCACTAGCCACTAGCCACTCATCTTTGTTACGTAGACATTCCGAAAAGAAGTCGATGTATGTTGATGATTGTTGATGTATGATCAATGATAGGACCGATAAGATCAGCTTGCTGCAAATGGTGCGGGCCTGGAGCAATCCACCAAATAACGGGCTGCTTCCCGGGGGCCTTTCAATCTGAGCCTCGTGATGTGCAAAGGACATGGCTTCAACGTGACCAACCTGAGAATTGCTAGCAAACCTATATAATTAGGTTGTCTGACCTTCTTCATTTAAGGAGGAGTTCTTACAACATGGAAACGGGGACACCAACCCTCAGGACTCAGTGGTTTTGCAACATTTTTGATAGCAGTACTGCAACCAGCAAAACACTGGCCGCGACGTGGGAGCCGCACTTCTTAGCCGACAAGTCCACTGCTTTGGCATAGTCGATGAATTCCCAAATGCCATCAGAAGCAATCACCGCGTAGAACCTCAGACTTACCCAAGCGGCAAATTTGGTGGAAGTCCCCGAAATGAAACAGAACCCAGGAACAAACAAAAATATGCTGAAATATGGACATGGACTGTGCATAAGGTTGGGGTATGTTCAAGTATGCAAGTATGGTCAAGCTATGAGCCGTTGGCTTATCCGTGCCAGTAGCTGCCAAATCACATTACTTCCATAGGTGTGCCCCCAACCACTCAGGCACCCGATGAGCTCTGGAGTTGTTTTTGGGCTTCTTGGCCACACATTGCAGATTCAGGAACGGGCTCGTGACTCATTGCTGGTGTTGCTACAACTTGATATAACTTGATTCGCCAGTCTATCCCACCATATCCCATGGACGAGAAACTCATCAGACGGCTGGACAAACATCTGGTGGTAATGTGGTTCCTTCAGGTAAACGACAACATGGCGCAAACAGCCAAAATGCTCAGGTGAACCCCAGAAGCTGCTGTGACACATTCATCACCTGCACAGTGGTGTCCTGCAAGACCCCAGCACAGGCTGTATCGCCGAAGGCACGGGACCTAAACAGTGGCTGCACTTGAAGCATTTAAAGCAATACAACCATTTGGGGTATCCGGGTATCCGGATCCGAGGGGGGAAAAAACGGGTTCCTCCCTTTTTGCCACAAACTCTGCAACCTCGTGTCTTCTTTATCACCAGTTTTTCCAGCTTTAGAGTTCAGTTTTGGGATTGTTTTCTTTCAAGTACACTAGCCTTGGGAGTTTTGGACCTCTGTCGGCCAATAACCTGTTTCTTGCTCGAACCACTGTGCCTTTCAACACCTTGGAATGCGATGGTTCGAACATGTTCACAAGTTCTGGCAGAATTCTGTCAGCCCAGGTGCATGGTAAGCCCTGGGAAATTGGTGCCTTTGATGTAGATCCGGAAGCTTTCTACGTCCACCTGGCCATGGCTTCGCCACTTCTGTCATCTTCGCTTTACCAAGGAAGTGACATCAACTCACATGTGCATCTATTGAATCTATTGTGAGGGACGCACCGGTAGAGGACTGTAAATTGGCTGGATACAAGGCTATCAATCACAAACAGATCAAAAAGATCCATAAACTTCCTTCCCTTGAATGTTCCACATCTTTCTGTTCACGTTGCCTACTAATCTCAGTGCATCAGGCCACAAGCCTGGAATGTATTGGGTGTGAATCTTCACTGGTTGTTCTATGGATGAGTTCCTCTTGGTTTTCAAACATCCACCTACAACACCTTCAGCTTTCCTTAAGCCATCCATCTGTCCATGGGCAACCTTCCAAGGTTGAGGCCTGTCGCACTTCACTGCCGGCAGCTTCTAGCCGTTCGCGCTCCCCGGGGCTATCTGGCTTGTGATCCTCACTGCATGCCCGCGATTCCACTTCCAGGGTGAGATGGGAGCTACATGTAGCCACGCCGTTTTTCAATGTTCTTAATGTTTGCAATAGCCTTCTAGAAAACTGCAAGTGCCTGAAGATTTTCTTCTGGACCCTCTAAGAACATAAAGAGAGGCGATGGTTCAAAGTCAAAGCATTTCCACCGTAGTCTGTGGCGAAGAGAACGGGCCGGGCACAAACAATTTGAGAGATCGATCTTATTTGGCGCCCGTTTGGCATACTCGGCGATACAGTCTGATTGTAGCCTTCTCAATTACAATTGAAGCCACTCGTCAGAACTGGCCAATGACTTTATCGTTCACCGCGGCTGGAGACTTGGTCCGTCCTGCGTCCCATAGAGCACCCGTGAGTCATGACGATTCCAGGATGCAACGAGGCAACCTTGACTCGTCGGAAGATTCTTATTTTTTGCCATGTGTCACTGCTGGTGTCCCAGCCATTCATCAGCAAGCTCACACACAAAAGTCTACTCGTGCAACACCTTCGCCACAGTTACCCATGTTGTCTTGTGCGCGGAATTATTTGACACGCATTTTAACTCTAGACATCTAGAATCTAGACAATGGAAGGCAATCATTGTGGCCATGGATAGGATCTATTTCATGAGCGAAGTGCTGAATAGGATCTCCATCAGCTTTATTTGATCACTGTGATTGACCACCCTGGCGCATGCTCGACTATCTTTAACGAACCCCCACCTGCATCGCCAATGTGCGCCACATGAATCGAAGGCCCCTGAACCAAAAACGCTGCCAATTGAGAAAGTCAATCTGCTATTTTCGTACTTCCCTTGTAGGACATCTCTATAGGGCAATAGAGTTATATTCATCATACAGTACAATCAGTACACTGAATCATACACCCCATGGTTGCCACAAAACTAAATGCAATTTTCGGGAAGCTCTTGGCTCTCTTCAGTGCTGGGTTCGACCCAGTGGATTGCATGAGAACGATGCGGGTCAACAACTGCCCCACCTCAAAGATCAGCACAGAACCAGCTGCACCTGAAGCTTCCAAATTGAATCCTCCGAGAGCCAGGATGGCCCCGCAGAAGATGGCAGAAACCATAGTCTTGGATGGGATGAAACTGTGGCATCACTGTGGCGTAAAAGGCAAGGAGATCAAAGGGTCTGTGAAGTGCACCCTTCTGTTCGTGCAGTCTTATGACATTGTAAAGGATGTCATGAAATTCCCCAAATTCCATTGCACATGATCGAAAAGAAACAGCTTTGAGTCGCTGCAGAGTGTGGCTGGGGAGGAAGCCCAAGAAACCATTTACCCCAAATATGTGGAAACAATTGGGAGAACTGTCAACAAACAACCTCTTTCAACCTCGGCTTCCAAAAACACATCTTAGATAATCCCAGAGTAGCAGAAGTGCAGGTCTGATCTCTGTCCTTCACGCGCTGCGAAGGCTAAAAGTTCTTGTTGAGCTGCCAAGAAGGCTTCTTTGAGACACAAACTCCAGTCCTGACAAGCTCATGGTCTCACAATATCTCCGTGGATGATTTCACATCTTGTTCACAATGAATCATCTCCCTGTAGCTTCATGAATCATGTTGGATTCACGTTGGTACACTCCATGTTTAATATCCAACTCAAAAAAAACAACAATGGCCATGTCCAGCAGCAAAATCATCGTTGGGACCCCATTTTCGGGTTTCATGTTAAATCTTGGGTGGGCATCTGCGCGTGGGGAAACGATGTGAACCCCGGGGCTGTTCATCTCAGCCAGGCCTGTCCCCAATGGCGATTGGTTGTGATAAAATGCGGCAGCGACTGCACCTGAGCCAGCCGGAGCACAACGGTATCACTGGCTTAACGGAACCGACATAGTCCGACCAACACTATAAATTATCAATAAACAGGAAAAGGATGACCTCAATCATGGCTTCAAATTTTCGACTGCTTCGAGATGAACATACTCTAATCAATTTCAAGCTATCGATATTGACCTGTTCCTACTATGATGTCATGTGTCAGCAGTCTCATTGATCTCTGGCAGAATCAGCCTCGGCCAAGTGACTAAGCGAAAGGAGACCAGGTGACCAAAAGGACCATGACCGTCGCACACACCATACAGGCCAATAGGACCGACCTTACGAGCTGCGTTGATAGGAGCGGCGTTTGGCCATCTTCGATCATGTCTTGACTCTTGACCACACCCAAGACCTTCAACTTCTTCCCTGCTCTGAGAGATCCACGTGGTGTGCAAAGTAGTTGTCCTGAGACAGCTTTCGCGAGCCGCCAGGGGATTTGTTGCATGCCACGAATGGTCCCTGTTGACAACATTGACGCCCAGAGAAGCATAGAGCAACTTATGCATCTAGTACCCTTATCAAACTGCGCTGTCCATCTCCTCCCTCTCCGTTTGCCCATGCAACAGTAGAAATAAATAACAATAACATAGAAAAACCATACATTTTGGGCTTCCAGCCTTCCCCACCCTGAACTGTACATTCCAAAGGGTCCTGATTTGGTGTCGGATCTGCAGCAGACTTCTGACCCTTTTGGCATACCACGGCCATGTGGATTTGACCCTGGCATTGGTGGCAGTGCTGATTTTCTGGGCTGGGACTCTGGGTATTTTTTGGTACGTCAGAGTGTCTTGATGTGTTTTGCAGCTTGCAGGTCAAGCATTCCACTTCACTTTTTCAAAGCTGAGCTGCTAAGTTCCTTGGGATATGGACGATTCAGTCCGACACACTGGGGAAGTGCCAGGGAAGCACTTCTTTCCGTGAGAGTCCATGGCAGTGGTTTTCATGGACGGATGACTACCAGGCCCTGCTATGCTTGGAGAGCCTAGCTGCCTAGCTCTACAAAAGGATACGAATCACAAATTAATCTCAGCAAATTTCAGCGAACCCATTGCATCTGCAAGATGCGATGAAACCCTTCAAGGTTTCTTGAACTATGAGTATGAGATTACTATAGATTGCTCTTAAGAGAACTTGTCTTCCTGTCTGGTGCTGTCATGTACCAAGTGTACATACTGTGGACATGATGCAATTATGAGTCCAATTATTGATTACAGTACATCATCTTGGATTTTTGGATTGGTTTCATCCAACCTGCGAGCTCTCTGTACAGTCTCTTGCCCGCATCTCTAAAGCTTCATGCCACCAGTGTGCCAGCAGCATCATACTTGAATCTGAGAAACCTGGGCAGGACACACATAGCGGAAGTCGCCCCTGCAAAGACACAACATACATAACATACATAACCTCTCCAAATAAGATCAAACAAGACTCTCATGGGATCTCTGCCTGTAAGTTCATCATATTTCATCATAGTCCATCAGCTAAGACACTCTTTCCAGCTCTTCATGTTGTCCAATTCCTACGTGGCACCGTTCGCAACATCTAGCAGCTGGTTGGTTGACTGGCACAGAAATGATACTGATGAAACATGATTGGGGCACACTGGGGCAAACTGCTTGCTGACAACTCTGCTCATCAACCTGGGCACAAACACCATGTGCTCCTCGGAAGTTAAAGGTTGGCCATCATCTTCCTCAAGGCTGACAACCTGCTTCGCGAAGTAGCGAGTGGCATCTTTGCCAGCAAAAACGCCATAAGCGCCCTGCAATCCGCAGTTAGCAAAATAACGGAAAATCTATGAGCATTGGCTTTTCCCTCAAAAACAACCGGGAGAAGAATAGCGCAAAATTCAGCAAACTGAAAGTGAGTCGATGCAAAGCAAACATAAGCAAACCAAATTTAAGGAGCTCAAAGTGAGATTATACAAATGTCGCCTATGTAGCTGTTGATTTGGCAAATTTTGGCCACCTGAGCTCCATAAAAGTCGCGGCCACGCCATACATTGAAGACTTCACCTTGGGTCGAGTCAGGTCAAGTCTCACTGCCAGGTTTTCAGTCGAAACTCCAAGGCGACACTGAAAGCTATGGCTATGGACGATTAATGCAGCTGTGATACCATCTACTCCGATCAGAATCCTGGGAGTATGGGAATCATGGGAATGGAGCCCAATATACTCAAGATATGCGTCGAAGGAGCCAATCGGCAAGTCTTCTTAAACCAAACAAATCCATTGACATATCATCATGAGAGTCCAGAATAATTTCGATGTGCAAGTTTGCTTGTTGCCAGAATCACGTCATTGCAAGCGCTGCACTGCATAGCCGTCCACTTGCTGATGACTTGTTTCGTAGCCCTTCTTTACATGTTCCCCGTGTCCGAATCCCACACCAAAATTACAAACACAAATGAGATGGACAGCGAGTATTGATACGTTTTAACTATCAAATGTATTATCACATTCAAATCAAAATACATAACATAAATTCAGGATTCATAGGATGTTGCCATCCCCAGGATTCCGCACTTGCAGCGACAAGGCTCGGTTTCTGTGGATCAGTGCCATCGTATTGGGCCAAGTCATCAGCATGCCACTGCCGGGGCGCCAAATGCATCTGCTCCTGGTATAGTGCGCGGATCAACTGTTGGATCAAGGGTTGAATCGGTTGAATGAGGCAGTGGTGGAGTCACTTTCTATTGCGCCAGATCTCAGCATCTCCCTAACACTATCTAGAAGTAACAGTCGGTTTCTCCATGCAAACACTGCCACAATGTTCAAAAAATATGAACAAGGATTTACCTGGAGGTTGCCTTTGCTTTAGATCAGGTCTTGTAAGGTTTTTGCTGTGGGTGGACGGCTATTACAGTGAGGGAGAAGCAAACTGACACCATCTGAGGGAGACATGCATTGCAGTGGTGAATAAAAACAAGAGGAGGAAAAGCAAGGAACGCAGTGGAAAGTTTCCCATGTGCACACACACACAAAACATATACATTATAATCATTATATTCTACCCACATATATGACACACACACATATACATACATAACATAAAATAACATAACAGAACAGAACAGAACATAACATAACATACACTACACTACACTACTCTACACTACACTACACTACATACATATACTGTCCATATATCGTGAAAATGCGTAAAACCTGATGTGGCAATACCAATCATTTTGCATCATTTTGCCATATTTTGCCACATAATTTTCTCCACCATCTACCATCGTCATTCTAATGGGCCATGGACCTCCAAAGCCTTGCGCTGCGCTAAACGCTTGGCAGCCCAGTAGTCGTTCAGCAAATCTCTCAAGAGAAGCCATGAGCCAAAAGCCCTGGCGGCTTGTGGAATTATTGGGTGTTGCATGGTGTTGCCTCAATGCCAAGTAAAACATAGAAAACTTATTTATAGGATACTACAGGGATCTATAGGGGTTATTATTAGGGGTTTTCAACTTGCTTTAATAAGTGTATGTTCCAGTGTTTCTCACATGTTGTTCTGAAAAGCTGTTATTCTATGTTATTCTTGGATGTTCTCGTGCTTCCTTTGAAGCAGCTGTTGCTCACACATGACTACCTTCCTGTGATCATGAACGAACTCCCCATAAGCGATAATGGGGCGACATTGTAAACTATACACCCATGTCTTCATACACTTACACTGACTCTTACATGCGTGCGTGTAAACGCATTCAAAAAGAAGGGGATACAGTCCTGATCCAATTGCCCTGAAACCTCCTAAGGCAGGGCATTGTTCGTAGTGCAGAAATACCGCTAGCCGCCAGCTACAAGACCTGTATCAACCAGATTCGACTATCCTGGATCCCTTTCAATTCAATCCAAGTTAAATACATTGCGCATTGCGATGGAATCCAAAGAATTGCTGACTACCAAAAGTTGGATACCCAACGGTGTTGGCAGACTAACCATGAAACACACAAACAGATACAGCAAACACACAGTTTCTCCATGCTGTTCTGATAGAGCTGTGTTTAGTTTCCATCGGTTCAGGTGATATGCACAACCCACATGCTTACCAAGTGGCAAGCAGCTGATGGTCAAGCCATTCACGGAAAACAAGGCATCCCTTGTGCGTTGGAACCAGCTGGTCATGGCGCCAGGCCGGGAATCCGGGAAAGAGTAGAGCTGCTTAGCAGCTTTTTCTGATAGGTTGTGACATTTGTTGTGACCGTTTTCGAAATTTTCAGTCCAGTACCTTGGAAATAAATATGGTAGGGAAGTCTGCAACTTAGCTAGGACCAGTATGAGGCGGGGTTGCGCAAAAATGATGACTTGGGGACGTTTAGGATCACTCACCCTGACCACGTCATGGTGCACAAAAGATCGAGCCACGAGGCAATGGCACTGTCGAATCAGATCGCTATCCAGTGACCATCCAGTGGCACATCTAAGCTGCAACTTGGGCTGGGCCTGCAGCCAGGTAGGTCCAGACCAGCGATAAAAATCCTGGTCGCAAGGCATGTTGGATGCACAACAGGACTGGGCTACGCTTGCGGCCCAAAGATCCAATCCATTTGATTCAGGGAGAAATGTCATGAGGTGTCATGACTAAAATTCTTCCCTTCGGTTTTCTTTTCATTATTATTTTTGCGGCATGGTCTGTGAAATGACATGCCACATTTCTATACACTTGCCTCACTCCATCCGCAACTGGAAACGAGCCCGTGCCCAACAGCTGATCCAATTACGAAGCGTATAGGGATGTATAGGGTCTTTCAGGATCTTCAGGTATCTTGCTTATGTATCCAGTCCACTACCCTTCACTGATGAAAGGCCGCAACCTTTCGAAGATCAAAAAACACTGTGATTCAAGTAGTGCATTCAACTACAACCTCTTCTCATGATCAACTATTAGCAATGGTTACTTTCACCCATTCCTACCATTTTTCACTCCTGGGTACCACCTTGATTGACACTTCCCAGGTCCTCAACACCCTCGCCTTGTGAAGCCACCTCAACACCGATCGGGAGGCACCGTGACTACCACCCCAGATATCTATATCTTGATGTTTGAGGCATGAAAGGTGGGGGTCTGCTGCATGTGTGTGCAGGTGAGCTGGGAATGACACCTGCCATCAGAGTGTAACAAATCACAAAGAAAAAAACAGAGACCCAAGGTGACCCAGAAATGTGGCGCTCTCCGGTCATCCCCAACCTCTGTTCGAAGGATCACAGCTTTGTCCATCGTAAATTTCTCTCCTCTTCGAAGGCCACCAAACGCCTCAAGCTGATGAATGCTATGTCAGAATTCAACACGAGTGGAATGAAAATGGCATGAAGCATTAATATAGTGAAAATCCGGGGTCCTTGGGGTCAAATTCTTGTCTTGGGGAGGTCTAGGTGTTGCCAAAGTTTGCAGTGACGACTGGGCTGGTTCGTGCCGGTAACCCTTTTTCATCCCTTTTTCATCCCCTATCGCCAAGAGCGGTGCCGAAAATTTGCTTCGCCTGCGGCAGACAGCTGGGGGAAGTCTCTTGGTTTATTGTTGCTACTTTCCCCGCATCTCAAGTCATACCTCAAATTCCCCATGGATGCAACATGATGCAACAGGATGCAACATAATGCAACTAGGATGTCCAAAGACACAACACTGGGTGAAACAGGTTGATAGCTGCAAAATCCTTCGGAGCATCTCCAACCTCCCACAATTGCTCTTAATGGATCTTAATAATCTTAATGGGATTTAATTGGCATGGCTTGCGGATCAGCCAGGTGGCTCTGAGAATGTCTTGCGCTTTCTACTGATTCGCTGCTCAGTCACTGTTCAGTCACTGGTTATGGTCATCCGATCTCCGAGTCCCCCGACGCCACTGCAAAGGTCTCATTGGGTTTCACCAGCTGAGGCCTTGATGATCCATACCATCCATTTCTAGTACACTTGGGATGGCCTATTGATGTCTATTGTGAAAGTCATCATGTCATGACTTTCATGGCAAACATGGGCTGAACCGATTCCTTTCACTGGGTGCTTTTGTCCCCAAGTACTGGGGCTTTATCCCCTCTGCCCTAGAATTAGGGCTACAAGCGGGTAATTTATATGCTCTTCGAGACTACTGGAGAGTTCCAAGTCCATTTTGCACGCTGCACTTGTATCAGCGTTGATTGGGATGTCATACCAATCACAATTGGATGTTGATGGTGGCAGCAACTGCAACTTGCAAACTGTAAAAAACTAAACATGATGCACTAAACAAAGCAACCAACAAGGGACACCTAGCAACTAGCCGCGCATGACCACAGGGACCCACCTGCAGAAATGTGTGCTCAAAACTCACAATGGACAGACATCTCTCGAATGAATTGCTTGTCATGTCCGTCTGAAATGACACGCACTATTCGGATGGTTTTCCCTTCGTTATCCACCAGCCAATGAAGCGTGAAACTCGGTTTTCCCAAACAACAGGCTTCAATGTTGGAGTTTCCACTTTCAGGCTATTCGCCTTGAAGTACTGCAAGCACCTACTTTCCTGTACTTGCCCTGCTACTGTGACAAGCTGAGCATCACACTTCTTCCAATCCTGCTCTACACGGTCAGCGAGTGTTTGCTTCGCCTCTCCTTTGCAGCCAGAATCAGCGAAAGCTCGAAAACCCCAACACGAAGCCTCACGATATCTCCGACGGACTTTCCATCAAACAAATATCCATTTTTCAACTATTCAGTAGAAGATCCAATTAATGGAAGATCCAATTAATGATTTCATAATCCGTTCGAGGCTCGAAGTTATGTCATAGCCACCTACAAGTAGTTTCAGATTCTGATTTCTCTCTGATGTCACCCGCCTCTGTAGCACTCTACCGCCCACAGGGGTCACAGTGTGCTGAGAACACACAGCCTCCCAGTGCCTCCCAGCCCTGGCCCCCTCCTGCAGATGTGGGAGGACTTTCCTGACAACCACGCCCCGTGCTGAAGAATCATGACATGATGACATTCTGCGTATGGCATATGATATGTGGATAGCACGATGATTAGAGATAAAAGGGGTCCTTGACTTCCTGACTTTCTTGAGGAGCAGCCTTCGCAGGGAAACAATGGGAAACAAAGCGAATCAAAAGGTGCTGAGAAATAAATAGAAAATAGTAGAAAGCAAAATACATGAATAGCAGCAAAAACACACAATTTTTGACGGAGACAAAATGCAAAAAAGAACACTGCAGCCTGGATTTCCTGATCTAATACCTCTGCGAGGTGGACATGAGATGATTTCAAATTTCCATAAATTTCCATCATCTGTTTTAATTAACAACTTGCGCCCACACGAATCGACCGGAAACTAAAAAAAATCCTGTCGCTATCCCCCTACTCTTCCCTTTGTCGCATGGGTTGCTCTCCTCTCCAAATTCTTCATAATTTCTCAACAATTTTCTGGTAAGAAATCCAAGGGAAGGAGCACCTCTTCCTCTTCTTCTTCCAGGTCCAAATCCACCGGCATCTGGCGTGGTGAACTGGGGCGGCTAGGGCTTGGCCAGTAACATCACCCAAGCATCGGGAGGGTAATCTCCAACTATGTAGTATCATTTAAGCACAAGCACAGTATCATTAGATGGACGAATGCTGTTAGCAAAGTAACGCTTTAACTTCCGAAAATGCAAAGTGTGACATGTCCGAAGTTCCTCAGCTGACTTTGAAACCCATTGGCCTTAATTTTCACATTGTAGACCGTATTTGCACGGTCAGCTTTCCTGCAGGTCCCACTAGGTTTACTTGGGTCAAGCTGATGAGACTTGACTAGCTGATTTGCGAGGTTTCAACAGCAAATTCATGGTGACTGATGCAGTAATGGAACAATATCGAATGTGAAATATCAGAAATCTTCGAACAAACATATGCAAACAACACATGAGATGTTTAACTATGTTTGATTGCTGCTGGCCACAAGCCCAAGCGAAGGGACTCATTATCTTGCTGAGCACGTAAGACGTAAGCCATAGCTGCGTAAAAGTATGAGTAAGTGACAAGTGAGTGCGAACCATGGACGGGCGCTCCTGAGCAGTCTTCTGCGTGTGGGTCTGGCTTCATCCTCCGGATAAAGTTGGAGAAAGCACTGGATCTCAATTAACACAAGGCCACAAGGCATGAGACTTTTGAGCTTGTAAACTTACAAATCCTGTGGAAAAACAGGCCCAGCGCTTACACTCTGGATGTCCTTTGGTGAGTCTTCACGTGGTTGGCTTATTCCACTCTTCATCGTTCATAGGGCCACAGGACCCCTCCAAGGACGACGCTAACTCCCTAGCAGTCCTCCTTTTGACGATCCTTCTCTAGCCTTGGCAACCAGGTTCGTCAATCTAAGTCGCCAGAGTGCTGCGGCCTGCCTTTCACTCATTTAAAAAACATCAGAAAAAACGAGGCATCTTTGGGACAAGGTGGGATTGTCCAAAAGCTCTCACCTTTTGACGAGCACTCTTTGCCAACTGTATTCGCTTGGGCACTGTGGGCAAAGGCAAGCGCACACCCAGGAATTGACATGCTGACAAGTACAATCAATCTGATTTCATCTGACACCATCCACATGTTTTCCAGAATGCTCGTTGGATAAGTCTAAGTATGTCAGCAGTCCGGGGAAGAGCCGCCACACAAACACCCACCCTAGAGCCCCAGAGTAGGGCACGTGACAGAACAGCCACTTTAACTTTAACTCTTCACTCAAAAAGTGTATGGACCCCAAACAGTATGATCATGGATTTCCAACTAGGGCCGTATCTACTCAGTCTACCTGTCTTGCGCTTTGTTGCCTTTGCTTCTAAGTTTCAAGCTGTTCTTCCTTCTCCTGGATGCAGGCTGCGGCATCCCTGTAGGAATTTTCAAGTAGGTGATGGTGTACAGCATGCAATGTGAAGCCGTCTCAGCCCAAACATCATGGCCTAGAAGGTATGCATGAACACTGTGCACAGATTGCAAAGTATATAGCCGCATAGCCAGGCTTAATTCTGGTGCAGTAAGCTGCTACATCAGCAAGTGTCACTTTACAATGATTGACACAATGATGATTGATGATGTGCATCATGGTGAATCATGGTGAATCATCCTCCGCTCACCCGGAGCGCCCTGGCCATGATGAGCTCATGGCTGCCCAAGAGTCTCCTTGCTGGTTCGGAAATCGTCGCCATCATCTGTGACTTCACGAATCTCTGCACCTAAAAGGAACAGGCCAGATTTCACGAAGCAACGTGCAGTGCAGGGACAAGATTTTCAGCTGACATGATCTTATAAGGAAACACTGCTGCAAATGAATTGTCATGGATCATGAATTTTGGTATTTCATGGCATTTCAGCTACTCTCCCCCCTTGTGAATTCTTATGATGTAAATTGTCTTCCATGTTTTGAAACGAGCTAAGCAGCGCCACATCATGAGACATCCTGGCTCAAATGATGACAGCCATAACACTCCAAGCAAATCACTAGAGTCAGCAGGCCTTGCGCAATGGCATCTTGGTACTTGGAATACCTGAGCCCAGCAAGAGCAGAACTCTGAAATGGGCTGCAGCTCCAAACCCGGTGTTCGCCACTTGCAGAGAGCCCTGGGGTCTCTTCACATTTTTTAGAAGTACAATGATGATCAATGATGTACATCTCTTCAATTCACCCCTGCAGACCTTCATTAAACTACCAGGCTGTCCAAAGGATCCAAAAGGGACCCAAACAGGCTGAGTTTTGGCACTTCTCAAGGTTTCGCTTCAAGAAGTCGCGCAAAGGTCCCAATACCTGGCCACACAGAGCACCATGTTGCACCAATGGAGTGCTGGCCGTTGGACTTGTCAGACCTTGCCTGACTTTACACAATATCCCGCTGGTCCGGCCTGTACCAGGAGATTGTTTCATTTTTTGTCCTCATTTGTTGGGCTGTTCATTGCAGTAAGTTCTGTTTGTGACTGAAGAACTCGGAACTCGAAGATCTCAAACTTTGTCCCTCTTTGGCCTTAGCAACATCCAAAAGCCTCAGCTCTTCATCCAACGGTCCCACGTTTTTTTTTTTTTGTTTTCTCTCCAGTATCATGCGCGCATCACGATTGGTCTGGCTCTGAGTCCACTTCCAGCTCTGAACACAATTGCTTGCAGCGAGTTTGTGACCACAAGTGACATGCCTTGTCAGAGACTTCAATATTCCAAGGATTGCTGCGACGGATGTCGCACAGAATCTCGGTGAGCTCATCATTAAATTTGGTTCCATTCACCTTCTGCAGCAATTCTAAGTCTTCTGCATCCAGCAACTCTAAATTTGTCGCTTCTGGAAAGACTTGGATGGTACTGGTTGCCGGACCCAGGTTGACACTTAGCACCGTTGCTGAATTCAAGGTGTAAATGCCCATCCAATGACCATCCTCGCAGCCATTGCTTCTGTCTGCCGCCCCCGGCGATGTGACTAGACGCTGCCAGGGGTCCGGTATGGGGACCGGCACGTCCTGCTCACGTGTTGAAAGTTCAGGTGCACAAGGTCAAAACTTCAACATCTGTTGTCTGTTGCTCTCTTGCAATCTGATCTAACAACGGAATACAATGGAAATAATGTGGTACACTCAACAAGAAATCACTAGTGCTTACAATCACGATTTTTAGGGGCTGTATAAATCATCCCCAGATGGTAGGTTATTATTGGGCTTACTAGATTGTATACATGGAAACAAGATGAACTTTCCGACATTTTATCGTTGATTTTTCTGCAAAGCTCCGTGGCCCCTTCGCCTCAGAACCATGGCACAGGCGGTGATGGGTCCATAGGTGACATGCTCGGTCTGAGGCAAAGTAATCCCAAGCTCCTGACATTCCAAGCGTCCCATAATAGACAAACACCCAAAGCGAAACCACCATTTGAAGATGTCTGTAGCAGCAAAACCGAGCTAAGAAGCAAGTGACTGTAAAATACACTTCATAAATTTAAGTGCGAACCAAATTGGGGAAAACATGGGAAAACCTCAGTTGTGGTGGATTTGGGAACCGGCCCACCCAATATTGGGACAAGGGTATCAAAAGCCTTCCAATGAACATCTGAGCGACCCTCACGGAATTTGCAGAATCTGTCGCGGACTACGTCCTTAGCTCAAGCAATATTCATCCATGTCCATCTGAGATTGCAGCTGCCACCATATCCTTGACACCTTCTTTTCTTCTGGGTATGAGGAGCCCAGCCAGACTCAGTTTTACTATGTAATTATACTTCTACTTCTACATGAGAAAAATAATCTGACTGAAACAAACAGAAGGCGGCATTTGGATGGGTTCCACTCCTTAGCTGCCAAACGTTGCAAGAATCAAACGGCGGTCTTTGGATTTTGGGGGCAAATTCTAAAATAGTCAGAGCGAACATCCTTTGTACCAAAGCAAATCATGTACAAATGGTTGCATAGTCATGCATAGTCTGATTCCATCTTAGAATAGCTCAAGTGAATGGATGAAGTATAAATTCATTGATATATGATATATTGTTTGATTATATTTGATCGAATCTGATCGATGCAAAAAGAAATGTTGCTCTGTGCTGCCAAGACTCATTTCTTTTAGGAGCTCCATATCCGAGCCTTCAGGATCTTGCATCAGTTTGATCGTCGTAGAGCTGAGGCCAATGTCGACCATCAGAACTGGCTGGCCATCTTTTTTGTAACCTCGGTGGTGGCACTCCAAACCACACCGCCATGACATACCATGACTATGACCACCAAAGGAAACAGCCGCGACATGGACATGCCATTCATGGTTTTTGCGATCCATCGTGTGCAGATTCCAAACAATGCTCGACGCACCATGGTCCGAAGAATCAATGAAGCAAAGGGTCTCATAAACTTCAATCAATTCAGTGTCTCGAACTGATCCCTTACATCTGCTTTCTACATCTGCATGCTGTCAATAATTGCACCAAGCAACGGCCACTCCATCCATTGAACGAGCACGCATTGACACCTTCAGCCGACCAACCAGGCATCTTTTCCCAGGGATCAAATACCTTGGACTCACGGCACTTGCTGACTACCACTGAGATGATGTCCCAACGGCTCAATGGCCTCTTCCAAAGCACTTCAGCCAACCGATGAGATGAAGACCTGAAAAGC
Organism: Symbiodinium sp. clade C Y103; assembly: GCA_003297045.1. Taxonomy (NCBI): domain Eukaryota; class Dinophyceae; order Suessiales; family Symbiodiniaceae; genus Cladocopium; species Cladocopium sp. clade C. The sequence continues at coordinate 17,935 of BGPT01001521.1, forward strand.
CTGAACATACCAATTTAAATGAGAACGCATGGGCTCAAAGGCTGTAAGCTGCGAGACCAAATTATCCAAACTGGCCTGCAAGCCAACAACTAATGCGGAGAGGGAACCCCTTTTATTTAGACTTCGTTCAGTATTTGAGACAAATGGCGAAATCACCATGTGCATATAAAAACATGCGGCGCTTAAGTAGCACTATAAGTCAGAGCCGCAAGGATGCAAACTGACTGATCCGCAACCACTTTATCTCTCGAATGTCATTTTATTGCATCACATGCATCAAGCAGTTTGAATTCCAAAAGCACGTCAGGACATGTCAGCACCACGAAGGACCTCCAGGATGGATAGGTCCATAGCAAACCGCTGTTTTAAGTCCTGTACACAGGTGGTTGTCTCACTCTTTTGCACCATGATCCCAGCTTGGAGTTGCCTTATCAGTCATAGCCAAGTCACCTGGTCCACCACCGCCTCAGGGCACAACTGGGCAGTTGCGGACCATGCCTTGCAGGCAGTCACGGCACTTCCTGCAGTCATCTTGCAAAGCAAGTCCTGTGACGCGCCAGGCTTCACCAGCACCAGCCGCTGGGTCAGGCTGAAAGATTTCAAGCTATGTTTGGCTTACAGCTAGCTTCGATGATTCAACATGATTGAGTGTTAGAAACAAGTTGAAAAATGTTGGAAGCACCCAAACATCACATCAAGCACCCCGTTGAATCCGCCCTATCTGGGCATGATGGATTGCACCATGATAGTTGACTTGAACGCAAAATTGACGATCATGCATACAGAAAGGACATTTGAATAAATATACATGCATATGATATTAATATATGATGATAATTATCATTACATGTGCACATATATATATATATATAATTATATATAGATAAAATGTAATTATATTGCAACTGTATGTATAACATCCGAACGCTGATGACCAATCATTGCGATCTGTGGGAAAATCGACATCAATTTGGGCACAGTCTGAACAACGTTGGGTTTCCTCTGCTTCTTGACGTGAATGTTGGCCGTTCAACGCACTGAAAATCTCATGGAGCTCTTCTTCCATGTAGTCAGGAAGGTTGTCAGAAAAGAACTCCGCCGTGAACAGTTCGGGAGTCACCTTAATGAAAAACAAAAAATCAACCATGATGATCAACATTCCCAGAACTCAGCAAGGTTCCTTCAGGCATGGCAACAGTTTGATGGACCGCAACGGGTGAGTAACAAACATGTTGCTTGCAGCTTGCTCTCTGTTTCTGTTTGACCCATGCATGTGTGAAGGACTCATGGCCAAATCGGCAGCAAACTCACAAGGCCACAGCGCACATATTCGAACATCTGTTGTCACTGCTAGGACCGGCAATCTCCTGAATGTCTTCTAAAATGTCCCTGCCATATCCTGCCTAAGGATTCATTCATGTAACCCTGCAGCCCGGGCGGATAGAAGCCCAGTGACTTCAACCTTCAGAACAGGGAATCCTTCAGTCTCATATCGTCCACTCCAACCATGGAGGGTGCAACCTCAGCTTCAACCACTATAGATCTACAGCATAGTATACATAGTATGTAAGACTATTCTTGTCTATAAGATTCTATAGGCATAACGGAAGGCAAAGGCCAAATGTGCACAAGTTAAATGACTGTTTATTCATGTTCATTGTTATTAAGTTATTCATGTATCAAATTCGAATAGTTTGATGCCAGGTTTCATTTTGTCAGGCAATTGCAATTTTATTTGCAATATGCTGCCCTCAAAGATATGAAAGCCTTGCCGTGAACAGATCCAAACATGGCGCTGTGCTCTGTATACTGTATGGCGCCGCTTTTTCGTACTTTCTTAGGCTGCTGGACATAGTTACTGATTACTATTACTGTAAGCCATTCGGCATCTTGTTGCAATAGAGGATGCCACATGGTGCAGGCCACTCCACTCTTTTACTCCGGTTTTCTCTTGGTAGTGGAACGTCCAGTGCATGTGCAAAATACAACACATGTTCTCATGAGGCCTCGCCCCACTACACCTGACCCCGCTGTGGTGTTGTCTCAAGTGCCGATGATCGGTGACAATGATGTGTTGATCGACCAGAAATGTCACAAAGGGCAAAGATTGAAAGGACCGTATGTAGTGGACGCAACATTGGAAAAAAGGCGACCAATCAAAAATACACACCAGTCTTGTGACTGGGATCCTAGGTCAAAGCACAGCAAATCCTACGACAGAAGTGCTGTGAACGTATCAGAATCACAATAGATTTATGTTGATTTTCAGAATTTCAATTCTACCCATACATGGGCCATCTATAGTTTGACAGAACTTCAATGGGCCACATACTAATCAGGCTGAAGGCGGGCTTGTGCTGGTGCATGATGCTCATGGAGCTTCTTGGTTCCAACATAGCCCGAGATTCCCACAAAATGGAATAATATCCCAATAACAGCAAATATATCAATATATACAGTGATATATCCCAATAGTATCCGATAGTCCAAGCATAATTCCGGCACCAGCTCATGCTCAAACGGGAAAGCTGCGGCTGTTTTGGTTGCGGTCTCGGATGCTCGCAAGCCCAAAACGCAGGCCAGCTGGGTATGCAGAAGCCATGAAAGGCTGATGGCAGACCACATCAGCCTGGGTATATTTTCACAAACATTGGCCGTAATTTTGCATCGTCTCAAGCCAAAATGTTGCAAGATGCCTTTAGGCTACCAAAGGCTACAGTAGTGCTTCAGCAAAATGTATGCGAAACTCTCTGTGCACCTGATGAACCTCTGGAGAGCCTGCAAGTTGCTGGCAAGTGGACCTGTTTGGAATCTCGAGACTCAGGCCAACCTCCGATCACCATTTTTGCCTATATATGCCGGTTGTATTCACAGCCACCTTTAAAAAGAAACCCTCCATCACCCCCGGATCTCTCCACTGATCTCACCCTGTCGAACACGGCTTTGGTGATCACGAGGCAAGTCACTTCACCTTTCGCGTATATACTGGCCTGCGGATGACTGTCAAGATCTGTCAAGATTCAAGTGGCAGTGACAAACTGCTTCGAGGAATAATGAGGAATTTGATCCAATAGCATCCCTGCTTGCAAAATTGTCACAGCATTGCATGTTGCATCACGAACCGAGCAGCATGATTCCAATGACAACCATATTCATCCATATTCTCCGCTTTTTTCTCCTCTCCCTCTCTTCCAACTGCTGGCAAGATTGGATTGCTTTCAATATCATTCAATATCTCTCAATTGTTCATGCAATTGGTGGATCGTGCGTGGTTTCACTTCACTGGTCACCGACCTTTCGAGGCTCTCCCAATAGCAGCGCGATCTCCCCAAAGAAGTCACCAGTGTTGTACGTCTTCACCTGGCAAGTTGTAGGCATCTTCGCGCCGGTATAGGCCGATATGGGCCGAAGGGGGACGATGTAGTAACAATGGTTAAACGAAACTTGTTGAGAAGCAACAGGGAAAACCAGCACGACACTATCTGCATGGCCTAATGCCAAACCTATAGTAGATCCACAGCTGTTGATTGCCCATTCCACCCTGAGCTATGAGAGGCCTGAACTTCTCCCTTCTCTCCACTGATGCATGCCATCGCCTGTCCAGGGATAAGTACAAGCCAACCAAAACATGATGGTTGAAGGGTGATGGGATGAGTAATGGATGGGAATAGTTTCAACTGGATGAAGCCCCCCAAATGTTCACAATCAACTAACTTAGGATATCTGATCTGGTCTGAATACCTCAATCCTATTGTTGGGTGAGTCATCTGCCGTGCCTGCCCTTTCAGGATGATGAACATGTTGCTGTCACGCCCCTGGGTTGCACAGGTTTTGTTGGCATTTCCGAGGTCACACTGAGTAGACCATGTGAATACCAGCCATCAATCATGTCAACCATGCTGCATGCCAGCACAAACCATGGCTTCTTTGACAGTCTAGGTTAAGAAATAGACTTGTGCCGTGAAATTCTGCCCAGTTGAACCCTGTGAATCCGTGGCAGGTTGATCAGTTTGGAATCTAAAGTTTGAACTGTTTGAACGTGCTTCAACCACGTTCCAACTAGGTAGCTGACACCTTGCTGAATGATGGCCTGACAGCAGGGGAATCGGATAGAAGAGGATGCTGTGGTGCCACGCCAGCGCAACGAGGTGGTGTGGGCATTAAACTGCACCGGGCGAAGCGGCCTCATCGCTGTTGAAGTCTTCTTCATCTACCACCTGCCACGTTGTTGGAAAGGGGCATGCCATGCACTCCACACCAGTTCAGCAAGGGCCTAGAGCCAAAGACGCTTCGTGCTGTTTGTAAATGCCGCGGGTTTCATCAAAACGCTTGGTGTCGCTCAAACGCCGCAAGTTTCCATGGAATTGTACACTACATCGCACACCACAATCTGCTTCGGTTGAACCTTCCGTTCCCACCCTATCAATTGTCCAGGGCCTCAGCCAAGGTTGCTATCTGCTCCTGCAGAAACGGGACAATGTGCAAGAAACATCAAGAAGCAACATCTGCATTTTGGTCCCATGGCTTGGGACTTCGCTCATCAACGAAAGATGATGAAACGTCCCATTGGTCTTCAACGCCCAAGCCGCTCCACGTCCAACTCTTGGAAGACATCGCACTGCTTCAGGAATTCCGAGTACCTGAGCCACTTGAGCCCATCTGATTCAAGGTTTGTCTGTCCAAACGTCTGTCCAAACCAATCTGAGGTGGGCAAAAAAGCACTGCTGTGGGGGCACTCCTTGAACTTTTGCTCGGAGGCCCTGAGATCGGGGACACAAAGAAGTTCAAGACTTGAGCATCAGTCTTTCGATGTCTTACTAATCTTACTAGCTCTTCTGAAAGCGACCTTCAAGCTTGTGATTCAGGGACGCCAAAAGAACACTTATACCGTGCAAACTGCTATAGACATTTGTCCCGCTGTGTAGATTGAAGCGGAGACGGAAATACTTATTCAGGATATTTCAGGATATCATATTCAGATTTAGAATATAGATTTAGATTTGGAATTTAGATAGATTTAGATCATATAGTGGATGCTTTATAGACGTATGGTTTCATCGGTTTCATGTCTTGCAACATCCCGCGAATCTTCATGGCTACTGAGCGGCTCCACCGATCTCCACCATTGCTGAAAGGCCTGATCACCAGCTCTCGGAAGGCTCTTCTCTCCAAGCACCACACTTCAGCCTCCTGCAGATTTGCCGTTGCCAAATGTTGCCCACATCATCCAACCCAACATATCCCAACATATCCCAACATGTCAGGTTGTACACGTGGCAAACTGTTCCAACACTTTGCCCACTGATTGTTTAAATTGAACTTCTCCAAGAGCCATCCTGTCCTGGCTGGCAGTGATAGTGGCGGACCTGGGGGCCTGCAGAGAGAGTCCAAGACGAGACAGGCAGGACACAGCGACAAAGCGAGGTGTCCATCATTGTCCTCCATCTGTCCATCACAAATCTCATGGAAAAATATTCACAGAGGCCACAGAGGGCAGTTGGGCGCTTGTGACTACCTGTGACTACTGAATTTTGCAAGCTTCATTGGAGAAAAATGGAGACATTCAAGTGCCCGCGAATATTTGATGTCCAGCTTGCTCATGTATCATTCATGTCAACCAAAGCCTTCTGATTTCGATTTGCCTGTGCTCCTTCCCCGACCAGCGAACTCTTCGGTGTTTACCAGCCAAGTCTGGGCTACCACACGTTGTACAACAAGGCGGTCTCGCCAAATGCGAAACCTTCACCTGCTTCGAAGACCTTGGTCGCATGGCTCCAGATGGCTCCAATGGCGGCTGTCCCATGCTGTCCCACCTTCATCATGGTCTTGGCTCCTTCCTCCGCAAAGTCGTCTGCCTGGTCGGCTATGTTTTGGTTGTGTTTTGGTTGTGTGTTACAGCAATTGAAAGTAAATTGGTTAGGCATGCATAGACTATCTGCACAATCCTGTATTCATCAAGGGGAGGCACACTGAGGTGCAAATGGTACATATTGGACGTGACATGATGTGACACGCAAGTGACACGCAAGTGGAAAGCTCGCAGGAAGACCAACAGCGTTGCCTTCTGAATGGTGCGGTAGGCGAAAATATCAAACTTTCCGCTCTTTACCTGGTATGCACGGTTGCTGACTGCGGGTTGCACACCGGCCACTTACAAATGACAGAACACCAGAGAAAACCCAAATACATCCAAATACCTTAATAAGTAGTATACTGTAAAGACCGTAATATACTTCTCGGTTCTTCTTTGTTGAGCTCGGGCTTCCCTTCTTAGTTGCATCCGATTGGCTCACTTGGTTCACCCAGGGACTTCTTTCAGATCGAACATGATTTGACATTTTGACATGATGGTGCGTATCTGAAGCGCGGCATCCTTGAAAAGATCGAACATGTGCATCAAGTGCGACCGACAACAAATTCTACATGACATGACGTAATCCGTACTTGAGTTTGTCCCACCTTTCAGTGGGACTGCTTGACTCTGTTCCAGCATCGGCTGGATGAGTCCAACCATCAAGGGATCAAGAGATCATGGGCCCATGGGCACATGATAGCAGTTGACAAGAGGCAGCTGCAGCTTGGAACATGCAGGGGTGACAATGTAGAAGTTGTCACCTTCATCACCGTATCTAGGCAGCGGGCAGCAAGGGTATATGCGGCTTCAATGTCCTAATTTCACGGTCACGTAAGTGACCTGTTTCACTGTCTTCGTGAATGCTTGACCACTGATTGGCACTCACGGCCATCAATCAAATAGCACTTGAGGCAACAAGAAAAGCTCTTTGCGCACTTGATGATGGTCTCTCCTTTGGGCACAGTTTTCTGAAACATGGCCTGCCAATACCGATGCAAATCAAAAAGAAGCCAGACAAGATGCAACATGTCAAAACACCCACACATAAGCTGCTGTCCACTGAAGCTACATTGCCAAACAAGCTGCTACGATGCGACAAAAATCATTCAAATACAAAGTGCGGAAAGCGCACCCCACACAAAGTGGAAGCAACGATCACGCACAGTGCAGGAAACACTGTCCATTGAAGGTTTGATAAGGTTTGATGAGGTTTGTTATGGCGTGTGGCAGTAGCTGGGTCTCCGTATATGTGCATCACTCTTTCATCCTACCCGTTAGCTTGGAATCGTTCACCTCAACGACCTTCTCCAAGCCCTTGGGTGAAAGATTCCCAAACCTTAGCCGGTACTTCATCCATCTTCATCCTACCATGCTGGGCTGTGCTGTTGGTGAAATATGCTGAAATCAGCAATGGCTACACCGTTAATCCAAGATCGTTCAAGTGGTGTCTCGCAAGTACCATGATATTTCTGGGGTTCGTGGAGGGGATTTTCATGGCACATGTTGCAACTCAAAAATGGCAGGGAGTGGATCAGGATGAACGACGCCCTGCTGAGCCCTTGGCATCATCCGCAACTTGCCTTGGCAGGATTGGAGGTTGGCTCCCAACAACCCTTGCGCTGCGTTTCGTCATATGTCCATGTTCTATTGATGGGGAGATGGAAATCCCCAATGACTAGCATATATATATATAAAATATGTAAATAAATAAATAAATATATATATATATATCCATGTATGACCAGACACTGCTCGCATTGTGTAGGGCAGTGGGCCCAGTGGGCTTCCAGGTGATGTTGGCATGTTGAAACTTTTTGGCAAGGTGACGGAGGTGGAGAAAGGTTGACCAATGGATGGCTTCTGTCCAGGACAGGCCAACATGAGCTAAAACTTCAAGAACTGACGTTGCTTAAGCCCGTCCCCAAGACTTGCAGCTTAGAAACTATCATGCGAGCTTTCGATCACCTGAGTCCGACTAGATCCAGGTAGCACTTCCAGCAAACGTAGAACTGGGAAATCTTGCGCCAACTAGCTGCCCCGCACAAGCTCAGGCAGCACTTCTCAGAAGGGGCATGCTTTCGTATTCACAACAGTTCGCCCCAAAAACCCAAAACAATTAAACCTCTGCAACATACAAACGGACGTTTGATGTGGCTCCCCTATTCCTGAGAAGCCCTGACACATACTGTGTTGATCGGAATTTTACTGGGTTGGTAATCTGATTGGAAATTCCGTGGATTGAAACCTCGCTTGATACCGAGACATGGTCGTTGATTCAAAATTCATTCTTTGATTATTTTCTCTATGTTGACAGCTGCTCATTTTACGCCACTCAAAAGAAGATCCTATGGCGCATCCCTCGTACCCTGGCCACTGCAGCTGCGCCACACGTCGCAGTTGCTGCTTTTGCTTTGCACTTTTCTCGTAGACGGGCGGCTGCCAAAGCTCACCCTGCACGGGGCTGGATGGCCCGGAGCACAGTTGCATTCATGTTGCATCATGGAAGAAGCCAAGCAAAAAAAAAACGTAGGCAATTATGTCATTCCAGGCCAACGCTGGCAAAGCAACATTGTTTCCCAGCAAAGTGCCATTGTTGCGCAGATGCCAGCTAATCCCTTCCCCCTATTACTCAACCCCCTCCAAATACTAAAAACTAGCGTCCGTCTCCAATTTGGGAAAATTTTTGGTTGGCCAATTTGACTTTTAATTGATCCCCTTTAGAAAACAATTTAATAATAAAGCTACAATTTGTGGGTTTCACCCCCTAATGATAAAAAGTCAGAGCCGGGGTGTTTAAAATATTAGGGTCCGCATCGAAATCAAATTTTTTGCAACGTATTAATTGCGTTTTGAAAAGGAATTTAATAGATTTTGAAATCAAAAAAAAAGGTTTTTAGTATTAAGATCCGAAATTTAGTATTGGGATCCCCTGATACTAAATACACCCCTATTACTAAAAACTACCTGAGGTGTTTCGTATGGGGGGGGGGCCATTTATCGCAGGTGCGACGTTTGAATGACCATCCGCCAGCTGCCAGTGACCACGTGTTTCGCCTGGTCGCGCATGGCTTCTGCCGAAACGCCACCACGGCGGACGGACTTTGTTGGCACCATCACCTGCTGCGTCATGGTCGCAATATGTCGCAATAGTTTTCTTTTTCCCGTTTTCCCCTGCATTTTCTGCAGCCGCTAAAGCATCAAGATTCAGAAAAGCGCACATAAGCACAAAAGAATATCTGATCCTGCTGTAGAAATTCTTGCCGTGGATCTTTGATGCGACATCATGTATGATGCAGCGCTTCTGTGAAGATGTTTGCTTTGCTCCTGAGACCTACAAGGACCTGCTGAAGGTTTACGCCGAACATATCACAATGATTCAATATTGAAATGAAAGATTCAAAAACCTCCAGGCCAGGAGGAAGGATTGCGCACGCGGGCCCTCCTTATTTGCAAGACGACCCGCAAATTCATCATGTCAATGTGGAGATTGCCTTATTGCATTGATTGCAGCCTGTATCCAAACTTTGCTGAACAGTCTTTTTAACGTGACTGAGTCGGTTTATGGACATTTCTTCTCCTAAAGTACGGTAGTGGGTTTTGACCCACCCCCAAGTCATCTCAGCCCTGCCGTGCAGCCGACGTCCCCACAGACCTCCTCAACTTCTGTGACTTCATCGTCGCTGGATCCAACTGGCGGTTGGGATGGGCCATGAGGCTCTACCGAATGGTGTTTCACTTCTCTGTTTGATACAAAGTCGCAGCAAAGCTCGGACAATTGCGTCAAGTTTCTTCTGCAGGTGAAATAGCTAGCCTTCAAGGGGTCAGTCCCCTCTGGTGAAACGTGTGGCCGCTAGCTGTGACCTCCTAAATATCATTGCAGTATTTGCAGCTATTGAACTGGCTCACAATCCAGTTCTCATCCCGGTTCCCGGAGGCGTTGATGAAGTCAATGACTTGGCAAAGGCACCGTTGCCACTTAGGTGCCCACACAAGTGGCAACGGCTCGGCTGCCAAGTCCAGTGAAGGCATCACATGGGGCAAGTCTTGCTTCAAGAAGTTGTGTCAAACTTGCGACAAGTGGCCCCCGTAGAAAGTACTTGCCGATACCTTTGGAGGTCCACTCACCTGACTTGGCCATTCAAACATTATTCCTTGGTGGTACGTCGATCCCCTGCTGAAAAACTCTTTTTGGGGGAGAAATGGTAGGTCCATCTAATCCCTCAAAATTACTCTACCTAAAACAAACGAGGATAATGGAGAATGCCTCAACAGAAATCCGATGTCCATGTTTGTTTTCCAAATAGGTCAGACTTGCATCCTCCAACGTCTGTGTTAGTCATCCTATGGCTTTTGCGAGATCGTTTTCTAATCATAACCAGGATCAGGATCAATGAAAATCAAATGAAGGTCTATGTTAGGGGTTTTGCACTTAATGCCCAAGCTCTATGCTGGTGGCCTGCATGAGTTTGGCATGTTTGATGAATCAGTCTAGGATCTATGTTGATTATGGTGGTGGTTTTGGTAGGTCTATTTGGTTGGTCAAGCATTGCAGGGTCTATGTTTGTGATGGGTCTATGTTAGTGATCCTTTTTCCGGTAGCTATTTTAGCCCAGTACACATGTTGGTAGTCCATGGTTCAAGTTTCTGCGGATTGGCAGCCGCGTTTCTGTGGCATGGCTGCTGACAATTTCAGGACATTTCAGGACAAGATGGACAAGTGACAAGAGCTCGCGGTTCAGCAACATACATAGAAATTTTAAGTTGAAACTTTCTAAGCAGGACTCCAACTGAAAATTGTCTTCAGGCAACGCTTGAACCAACTTGTTGCGTGGCCACTTCTAACACAATCCCCCACGGCACAGCAACCAACTTCCGCATTCTCAACATTTGGACATTTGCATGGCCCAAAGCCCGGTGGTTCTTCCAAGACAAGCCAGTCTGGACCGTTTGTCAGGGTCCATAATAACGAATACAAGTAGTGTGGCATATCAATGCCCAAAATCAACCTAAACAATTGAGATCATCCCATGCTTTCTGGCCTCTTTCGAGGTGGTCATCAGCCACTTGGCCCTGTCGCTTCGTGGTTTTTGCCGTGTCGCGGCCACAACGGTTGCATGAAACTGGGAATATCAAGGCTGTCTATCTGGACTACAGTTGGTAGTGACAAGTGAAGACCCTTTCAGTAATACGCTATTTGGGACAGGTGGCTCCATCAAGATTCAGAGCTAAAATCCAAACTGTTCAGACACTTAAAATTAAAGGACCGGATAACCCCACAAGTCAACTCCTTGAAAGAAGCACTAAACAGATGTGAAAATGAGATGGTAAAGGCAGGAAAGAGAGAGGACATGGTGGAAGCAAGGTTGTGTTCAAGAACTTGTGTGTGAAAGT
>BGPT01001521.1:29415-41072 GCA_003297045.1 Symbiodinium sp. clade C Y103
AGAGTTGTGTGTGACAATGTTGTGTGTGACAAAGTTGTGTGTGACAATGTTGTGTGTGAAAGAGTTGTGTGTGACAATGTTGTGTGTGAAAGAGTTGTGTGTGACAAAGTTGTGTGTNGTGTGACAATGTTGTGTGTGACAATGTTGTGTGTGAGAGAGTTGTGTGTGACAATGTTGTGTGTGTGAGAGTTGTGTGTGACAATGTTGTGTGTGTGTGAAAGTTGTGTGTGACAATGTTGTGTGTGAAAGAGTTGTGTGTGACAATGTTGTGTGTGAAAGAGTTGTTTGTGACAAAGTTGTGTGTGTGAGAGAGTTGTGTGTGACAATGTTGTGTGTGTGAGAGTTGTGTGTGACAATGTTGTGTGTGTGTGTGTGAAAGTTGTGTGTGACAATGTTGTGTGTGAGAGAGTTGTGTGTGAGAGTTGTGGGAGGAGACGCGGGAGGCGGAAGGCGGGAGGTGCAAAGCAAAAAACAAGAACCCCACACAAAGTTGTGGGGAACAAAACGTTCAGCAAAAGTAGCCTCCAAATAACATGATCTTCTTAGAAAAACGAAGCGTGCACATAATATGAAAATTAATACGGAGAGAGAGAGAGAGAGAGAGAGAGCGAGAGATCTCCGTCTATACATGTATATTATACGCTGTAACGCTATGTATATATATATAGTACACTAAATACATGTGTCATATGTTAAAACGGTATTAACTTCATATTCATTGATACGTGCCAATAGCAGTAGCATATGGCGGACGAAATCAGTGCTGTACTGACTACAATAGTTCATCATAGCTAGACTAAGACTATCGTAGCATATCATTAAATCAGCAGGTAGCATATCCATATCATACACCCCCCATCTGCACCATCCAATGGATCTGATCTGAGATGATCTGAGCCCTAGGCGAGGCAGGGGTCCTCCGGCTCCTCGGCGAATTTCACACAGGGAGCTGATGCTCGGTCGCCTTGCGAGTCACGGATGGATAGTGTGATAGATGTGATAGTAACTGATAGTACCCCTCAAAACAAAAGGATCCTAAAAGGCATGATGCTTCAGGGCGTTGATGGAAGTGTTCAAGCTATTTCACATTGGAGGCACGCGGTCGAACATGGGTTTGTCTCAAAATTTGGAACTGGAAAATCCCGGGCTTTACGACAATCACGTTCATTTTAAACATGTTGCAAGGCCATTTTGGTTTACAAGTCAATCTCATGAATGAAGCCACCTGCCGTATCTGCCGGCGCTGCTGGTGGGGCTGATTTCCTCACACCGTATGGTGGAGATGCAAGCGAGAATGGAAGGGGCGGAGGGGATTGTGCGGCTTCGGCTAAAGATTGGTCAGCCAAAAGCTGGTTGGGTATATAATGGTATATAGATTTACTAACTTCAATGCTTCGGGTTTCCGAGACTTGGATTTGGAGAATGCAAGAGTGGCAACAAATCATGATAGCCCCCTTTTTTCGCCACCCCTCGGAAATGTCCCATGTCCTAAGCCAACATGCTCTGAGCAACTACAGTAGTTCCTACAGAGTGTATCTCACCAGCCCTTCAGACGACAAATGTCCAAAACCGCTGTTCCGACCCTAGACTTCCAACCACTGCAAATACAGCCCATCAAATGCCAAATGTAGAAACCTAGAGTCCGTAACCTTGGTATTGTCAGAGGTCGCCATGCATAGTGCCAGAGGTGGCACAACCTTTTCAAAAATGTTCTATCCTATGTCAAATGATGATTTTCTAGGCTGCGCAGTATCTCAAACCCTGCATACTGAGACACCCAACACCATGGCACGGCGGACAAACAGGCCATGTTTGGGAGCACAGGTGAAGTACCTTCCCAATGCAGCGATGATTTAGTGCCAGCATTTTCCATCTCAAAGTAGTTGAAAACTGGTGAACCAAAAAAGGAAGTGCTGAATTCTGACGTCACTGATATTGATAAATGCCCAAAAACTCAAAAATAGCAGCTTGGGAACCTCGTGCAAACGGTGCAAGTCGCAATTATTGATGCGCCTGATTATCCTGATTCTGCGTCGATACGATCAATCCGGCCCATCCCTCCGTCAGCTAAGGCGCACCGGTGTTCCATCACTGAGCCGTCGTTTTTCCCCACAGCTGAAGTGGATCGGTGGAATCAGTGGAATCGGTGGATGACAACTTATTATGGGGGATTTTGAACCTTTTATATCTTCTATCATTGTTATCATCCTTTGCAGCACTCCTTCACACCAAAATACTTCTTGATTTCAAACCTGCCGGAGGATCTGAAACTCCGTGAGTAGCGCGAACAAGCTGCCAAGTAAGAAAATCCAAGAAACACTGCAGCAATCCCCACAGCCTGGTTCCAGCTCGACTCCAATCCACTCGCCCGGCGCAAAGTGCGCTTCGCCAATGTAGCGGACATGAGCAGGATAGCCAACCACTTGGACCTGAACAGCTTCAGCTTATAGATGCTGGTTGTGCTGGGTTCACAATTTCACCTGATATGATAAGTGGGGAAAGGCAAAACAAAAAGGATTGAAACATATTGAACCCAATTGAAACCATTATATATATAGGTCATATTGGGTCCTTTGCGTGCTCAAGCTGCTCGGCTCACTAGGCCACTACGCCCTAGGCACCAAATATAAGGGAGAAACTGCCCTACTAATCTTGCGAAAACGGCAAAGCAATCCTTTGATGTTCTCGTGAGCATGGCAGCATGGCCATCCCCCCGGTTGGCAGCATCCCGGTATGACCTGCTTTCCCACGATCAGCTCGATCTCCTTCGGCTGTGGGTACAAACATGGCTTTTGTTTGGATTTTTTCCGCCTTATCACCTTGCAGTATGATTCGTTGATTTGACATTGGTTGCGAATTGCACCTTGTTGAAAATTGAAGTAAGTGGCACATGAATGCAAATTAAACACAATCAAACCGTAAACGAGTTGGCATGGTGATGCATGATGCTACAGCTCGTCATGTCTTGGCCCGGTCAGTTCTACACCCCAACAGCACCTCGTCAGCATATCCGCTGGTTGCCATTAGCTGCAAGCTGGTTGCACAGGTTGTCCAGTCAAATGCTGCTAAGAAAAAATGATGATAAAGCAGGAGTATGGTCATGGTTATATATTTGAAGCCCAACCGTCCCAAGCTTGCTGCACTGCCCCTCCAAAGGTTAGGGAGGGGACATGAGGAGACATGTTAACAACAAGGCATGTTGAAAAAACGTGTCACAAATTATGCCTTCAATGAGTGTTGTGTCTGGGCAATTGGGCAATGTGGCTCAAATAGGATCAAATCTGTTCAAAGTGGAACACCTAAAGTTGCTGGAGAGGTTACTCCAAGACCAACAAAACTGTCGAATCTCAGTAGCTGCAATATCTCCGCCCAGGTCTCAGTGGTCTCAATTTGCTGATGGCTGATTTTGTTTCGGGGACTCTTCATGGCTCTTCCAATCCCTTTGGGGCTGCACTGGCTGCGGCACGAATCTTGGTGTCTCTCAGGGGCGACCACAACAGCATCAAACATGATCAAACCATGTCAAAGCAGGTGGGAACTCAACTGAAGCTGTGGATTCCAAAGCTGAACTACAGTGACACATGGGGACATAGAACGACATAAAGCCTTGGAATCTGTGGAAACACGATACTGACATTGGACGGGCGTAGTGCGTGCAAGGTCAGATTGTCTGCATTGATGTTAGCTCCCCTTTCATGGCTGGTTTATGCAAAGTGACTTGGGAATTTTGGAGTGGCACTTGGACTGACGCTGCTTTATCAGAGTTCGACTGTTCAAAGGAATTGTAAATATTTGTGATGAAATGGATTCGCAAATTAATAACTTCAAAATAAAATCATATATATCGTTAATTATTCGACTTCTGCAATAACAAAAACGGTCCATTAAATGGCTGGGTCTGTTGCTTCATATTCGATTTCCACCACAATTTTCACTTCTTGACCTCGGTTTCTATTCTGGCTAAAGAGAAAAGAGGCAATTTGGCCCACCTGTCTTGGACTTTTCTTGCGTCTGTTGATTTGTCGTTTGGCTTCTCACTCACTTCACTGGACAAACGTCTTCAAGTGGCTGTTGTAAAGATGGATTGGTTCAATTATTGTTGCTTCGCTGATGTTACAAACATGAAAACACCCCGGGCTATTCCTAACAAGGAAACTCCTAAAAATTGGAAAAAACCTTTGCAAACACCCCAAAAAATCTCACGATTAAAAAATACCTAAACAAAATCCAATCCAAAAAATCTACGCAAATCAAACAAAAACCCAAAACATCCAAACAAAATCTTGAAAAATCCAAACGAATTTTCATTAAACGCAAAATCTAAATTCCAAAAACAACGCATTCAAAAAACTCTAGAAACGCATTAAGGAAAAAAACTGGTTGACATGAAATGGAATTCTTTGGAATTGAAGGGAATGAAAAGGAATGTTTTACGAGCGTCCCTACAAGGAATGTCCCTCTCCAGAGGAAAAATGCAAAAATTAATGGTATGCATGTGACCTGTATGCATGCATGATTGCAAAATGTTATATGTGTCTCCCTTGCATGCTACCAGTCATCCAGATCCACAGTAGATCTATTTGAAGCTCTTGAACCTCTCACCCTGCATGCGCGGCCACTCCATGTTATGGCGCAGGGAGTTGGATGAGACTCTGCTTCATGGCCTCCCCCTTGGGCAAAGTTTCCTGAAACAGGGCCTGGCAACGCAATCAAAACAACAAAATAGCAACTAAATCAAAATCAGCTATGCCGAACTTCACCAAAACAGCTCAAATCATCCCAAACGTTCCGTTAACCCAAATGAATGAGCCACCTGTCATATCTGTCAATGCTTCTGCTGACGCTGATTTCCTCACACCCGCGGGGTGGGGATGCAAGCAAGACTGGAAGGAGCGGAAAGGAATGTGCACATAGATGGGACGGCCGAATTCCAATCCTGCAGGAAATATCTGAAGAGCACTGTTCTGCGAACATGCCCTGCTTAGTGAGACGCCCGCCATCATCGGGCGAACGGCAACAGGCCAAATACCTTCCATCCATGTCACGCTCCGTTATCTCAAAATAGTAGTTGGTCCCAATGGCTGGGAATGTGATCGGACATTCCCTCGGTCGAGACATAGCTTTTATAACCTTTTTTTACTGGGAATCAGGATTGTGATTACGATTCGTTTTCCAGCTTTGTGTTTGTTCACAATTGTCCAGAACACAATATCAGAAGAAAATCCCGTGGCGCAGACGCAATGGCAACATGTTGCCCAGATTTGCCCGGCGCCCTTTTGGCCCTCTGCACTCAGCCCTGCCGCCGGTCGCAGTTGCTAGTTTTGCTCCGCGCTTTCACATACACAGGCGGCTGCCAAAGCTCACCTTGCAGAGGGCTGCCCTATTGGACTGTTTTATGCCTTCGCAATTTCTCTCATCACATGGATGCCTCGGATCAATTGTAATTATGGAGACGTACGCGCCATGCTTCGCCTGCCCCGATCTTGGAGAGCGAGAAGCCAGGAAAACACGGTTGAGTGTGGTGAATAATTGTGAAATGTGTCATTCTTTCGCAGCCATTGCTCCCACTAAACTCCCATGCTTAAGGAAATCCCGCCATGAGGACCATGAGACCATCGAAATGGCCTATTTCAGCGCGAGTGCCCCGTTCTTTTCCGAAACGTCACCGCTGCAGACGGACTTTGTTGGCACATGTTGTTGGCGCCCTCACCTGTTGCATGGCCGGATCACTTTCGTAACATTTTCATGTATTTTTCCCATCACCCAAAGAATCAAACCATGTCAAAAGCGGCCCAGGGCGCTTGCAAGAACACAGAAATCATCTCACAACATCTTTTGGTAAAAAAGCCTTGCAGCTTGGTAAAAATCTTTGATGCATTATCCCGGTGTTCGACGCAACACTTCTGCAGGCTGTGTGTGTTTGCATTTTTGGAAATGTTCGCTTGACTTCTGGCACCTAATTACTACTATTGGGACCTGCCATGAATCCATGACAGAAGGCGTCAAAGGGTTGAACAACCCCTCCTGGCCTTCAAAACGGTCTGCAATTGCAGCCTAAAGTTTTGCAACTAAATCATCTCAAACCCTCCACTCCAGTCAGCCGTGCCCGGTCCCTACAAACCTCCTCAACCTTTGTGACTTCCTTGTCGCTTGATCCAGCTGGCGGCAGGGACGACTGGAAACTGCCACTCTACCGAGTGGTGAATCACCTCCGTTTTTGACACAGACAAGCAAGGAAACCATGACAACGACGTCACCTCGTTTATTTTCCGCAGGTAAAATGAAGAGACGTCAAGGGATCAGTCCCCTCTGGTGAAACCTGTGGCGGCAAGCTGTGCTCCGTTCGGGATCAGTGCAATATCTGCAGTATGTGCCCGACCTTCAAGGAAAGTGATTTGAGAGACTTCCAAAGTAGCAAGATAAGATAGTGCCTTTCTAACATCCGTATATCTTTCCCATGATGGAAGAATACGTTGACGGGGTCGGCCGGGGTGAGATATATGTATATAATCTTTACACCCTAATACAAAAACAACCCCCATACTTAAACCACCCCCGCTCCCCAAATGATAAAAACGGTGATGTATTTTATTGTTAGGTGGTTTTTTTTATGGAGGTCCGGGCGCCCCTACGAGTCAAAACAAAAATCCTGATAAGAAAAATACAAACTCGATTTCACAATTGATAAACTACCTTATGACGAGCAATTTACAAAAAAGTGCCAAAAATTGGATTTCGAAGCTTTTCCCTCATAACCAACACCAAAACATCAATGATAAAAAATCGATTTCAAAATCGTTGAAATACCTTATGAACATCCGTTTGAAAAATTACCAAAAATTGGATTTCGAAACTTTCCCCTAGTATTCAGCACCAAAGATTGGAAGGGACAAGGAGCCAGGAATTAGGACCCTTATAAAAAAAAATATCACGTGTGATCTTATCTTCTTTCATAGGGGGTAGAAACCATTATTTCATTATCCTGTTCTCTTATTGGTTTTCAATTAAATACCACAATGAAAACCGCAATTGTGACCCACAAAAAAGGCAAATGGCCAGTCCATTCCTATTCTTATTAGTTGGAGGAGTTTTAGTAATAGAATGTGGGGATTATGTCATCTATTTGACCGTCATGGACTTCAATGGAGCATAGTGTCCGTAGCTAGCCTAATTTGTTTGCACGGCTCGAACAAAAGATAGGCGCGTACTGCAATCATTTGGCGTACGGCATGAATGAACGACGTCGGCGCACGTGGAGAACTTGACGACGGAAACCACTCATGGCGCACATCCAATCAATAGCCCGAGCCATCAAATCAAAACTAAAAATCACATGGGTGCAACGATTTGAACCTGCATGTCCCTGCCACCATCTTCATTGAGGCAAAAGAACATTATACCACACCGGTTCCAAGAATGTTTCCTTAAGCAATAAAGAATATCAAATTAAAGCGCAAGAAACCAAAATCCATGCTAGATTGGAAACGGTTCAGCATGTTTTAAATACATCATTGTTTCAGCTTCAGTTCTGGGAAACCACCACCAGCAGAACTACTTATGTACATTGGAGAAGGAAACCAACGACGGATGCAAGATTGAAGTCCAAAGAAATGAGGCGAGCAACGTGCAGAAAAGTCACCCATCTGGAGGCACAAACGAAAACAAATCAGGACGTACAAACGAAATCCCGCACAAATTCTGGTCCATCATCGTCAGCGTCAGCTTTCGCTCCAAGGTCTTCACCAATGATATCTGCTTGCCCCTCAGTGAGGCCCTGCACCAGCTCCTCCCGCTCTTGACTTTAGGATATGGGGAATCGATGGAGAGTCCGGCCACGGAGACTCTTGGAGCTGGACAGGATGAAGAAGTCCCATTGATTGCGCTTGTGTCCAAGTTGGTTTTCCTAGCTCACTTGCTTGCACACCTTCATCCATCCACCGCCCACCTATCTGCCAGTATACTGGTAGGTGGGTGGTGGATAGCTAGCTGCCGCACCTGTATTTGCATGTGCGTCCCAATGCCCGCGTTTCAAAAGCCTTGTGTATACCGCGCTATTCCATGTGTATGTTGATAACAATATTAACCATTGCTTCGCCGCCCGGCACAACAAGCCGAAGGCCTGGCAGAATTTAGCTTTCCTATTGGGCCCCCAACAAAAACATGCAAACGCATACCCTCAGGATGGCTCAACCCCCCTTACGGACCATTCTAGAACCCAAATCAGGTATCTAAAATGAAATTCCCAAGGGGGATTTTAGAACCAGCGTTGTACGCGAGCTTTTGGGGAATAGGGTTCTTAAATGGTGTGCCTGTCCCCTACAAAAATCATCCAAAAAGAACCTGTTGAAACCTCGCCATTTCATTTTTAAAAACTATGTGGAAATTTGACCCAACAAAATGGATCCACAAAACGCCGGTCAAAAAAAAACACGGCAAAGAGAACTCCGTAGCATTTTTCAGTGGATTGGGGCCACAGATGGTCTTGTCATTCCCTACCTACTGAGAAAGGTTTTTGGCTAAAGTCTTGGCTTGCTTTTTAGCTTGGGGTGGGTTCTGAAATGGTTTCCTTAGGCTTGGGGTGGGTCAAGTTCCAGCAGGAGTTGAGGGATACCATGTTAGACCGACCACATTGCAACAATGCAGTCATTGAAACAAAGAGGGGAACTGTTTAAATTTCACAAGGAATGAAGTCTGGGTTTGATTCATTCCTGCGAATTGGCTGCTCGCTTCACTTATTGGGTCCGTCTCTTATGAAAGATGCCGAGCTAGACCGTATTTGCCGCAAACCCGTTCGGAATCAAACAAAGAAAACACAAATGCATGCAATTTCCCAGCAAATGCACGCACATTTCCGATCGGGATTTTACAGCGACTTGTGAAACAACATGCAAACACCAATTAAGGTATGGCCCAAGTGAAAGCAAAAGAAGCAATCATGCATAAAATAAATTCTAAAAACCCTGCATTGTTGCGGTGACTGCAAAGGTAAAGGCCAAGCTAAGCGGCCACAAAGCTGAGCTGAACCCACAAGTTCCCCCGATCAGAAGTGTGGNAGGCCAAGCTAAGCGGCCACAAAGCTGAGCTGAACCCACAAGTTCCCCCGATCAGAAGTGTGGAGACAAGAATGCAAGAAAAAAACTGAACTGCGAATCCGAAATTTGTTGTTGTTGTTGTTGTTGCTGTTGCTGTTGCTGTTGCTGTTGTTGTTGTTGTTGTTGTTGTTGTCGTTGTTGTTGTTGTTGTTGTTGTTGTTGTTGTTGTTTTGGTGCCTTGCTTGGGCCACATTGTCGCCATATTGTGCAATCGAGCCCCATAAATCATCATGNTTGGTGCCTTGCTTGGGCCACATTGTCGCCATATTGTGCAATCGAGCCCCATAAATCATCATGCCATAAACCATCAAAAACCATAAAGCATAAAAAACCCTGGTTTCAACAGGAGGAAGAAACTGGAAAATTGGTTTCAACCACTGGCCCACTGGGGACCACAGGAAGTTGACAAAAAAAAACAGGTAATGAATTACAACATGCACGAAAACTGCACCATACATCATCATATAGTATGATACTAACTTCCAAAGTTCTACAATGGGTAAGCGTGCAAAGTTCTACAATGCAAACGGGACCATTCTAGAACCCTCAGGTTTTATCCCTCAGGGATAGGCATTCAAGAACCNAAGCGTGCAAAGTTCTACAATGCAAACGGGACCATTCTAGAACCCTCAGGTTTTATCCCTCAGGGATAGGCATTCAAGAACCTTCCAACCTGAGGGTATGCAAACGCATCAATTTGGATCAATTTGGTTCAATCCCATGACCCATGACAAGGTGAGCCGCAAACTTCTTACTACTCCACGCCGTCGCATTGGGGTAAAGATACTCTAGGCTGGCCGCAATATGCCACAATCACTTTTTCCAAACCCAAGCTTGTGTCCTTTCAGCCTTCTTTGCCGTTTTCTCGGCCTTCTTCTTGGACGTGCCTGCTGATGGGGTCAACCCAAACCGGCGCAGCCGCAATGTCACCATGCAGAAGAATATCTTGGTCCTATTGACATTGAGCCAGAGAGGTGATGCAATGCTTGAGGGGCACAGGGGCAGACCTTCTTTCCCAAAGCCTGCCGCCCTAGAGTTCACAACAATGACTTTCAACATGGGCCACTTGCTGCTACTCCTGGAAAACGATTACCAACGTAAAGAATGAATTCCCCGCCTTTTCACTTCCACATGCAAATTGCGTGGCCTTGGAGATTCTGCCCCCATGAGCCAGGATGTTTCACCTAGGCTAGCTTGGTGCTTCAGTGGCGAAGATTAGATGCACCATGTGCAATAGCTAGCTCACTCATGCTTGGCTGGCGCTGGACCTTTCCTTACGGTCAACTTTGTCAACAAAGTTGCCGATGAAATGAGGATGGCTCTGCAAGTACAGTGCACGAAGGGTGCTCACTGATATGATGCCATAAAATGTCGAAACAAGTTGGCAGCACAAAAGCTTGGAGATTCCAAGAGCTTGAGTTTGGCACAAACAAGAAGTAGTAACTAGCACCGTGACAAAGGTTGATGTGGTCAAGGTCCTTCGGGTACCCCACTTTGAGAGCCATTTAGAGAGACCCAACCACTTTGAGAGATTCATGTTTTTGGAAACAGCCATGTCTGAGAGTCACACATTCTGAGAAGCACCCTTTCTTTAGAGACCACGCGCTTTGAGAGGTCCTTATTTATTTTGAGGGAACTGACGCATTTTTGAGATGCAGCACATTGAGAGATTGAGAAATAAACACAATATTGTAATTATTGTCTTTGAAAGTCATTGGACACCAAAGCGATCAAAATTAATCAAAAATGCAAAATGCACGTGCAGAAAATCATGAAACTAAGTTTCAATAAGTTTCACATAGTGCAAAGTGAGGAAAACAGTTCCTTTAAAAAAGTCTCGACTCGAAACATGAAATATGTGTTTTAAAAAGCTTTACATTAGGCAAGAAACAAATAGGCGCAAAAAGTCAACTACTAAAAAACAACTATTTTTAAATTATGTTTCCCTATTTCCCTACTGTTCTTGAACTATTTGTTCAACTACATAAAACGAAAGCTAACCAATTAGTTAACTTGTTTTTCACCTAACAGCATCGAATTAACCATTTTTCAAAATTAGCTATTTCCTTCCGAATTGTCCACTCAGGGTCGACCACAACAGCATCAAACATGATCAAACCATGTCAAGGCAGGTGGGAACTCGAATCCAGCTGTGGATTCCAAAGCTGAACTACAGGGACAATATGGGGACATAGAACGACATGAATCCTTGGAATCCGCGGAGGAACGATACTGACATTGGACGGGCGTAGTGCCTGCAAGGTCCGATTGTCTACATTGATTTTGAATTTTGGCTCCCCTTTTCTGGCTGGTTTATGCGAAGTGACACGTGCTTTGACTCAGAGCTTTACACTGGCTTGGACTGACGTTGCTCCATGAGAGTTGGACTGGCCTGGGAAGGCCATGACCTACCAGCTACCTCGGAAAAGCCGGAATTCATATGATTTTGCGAAAAACATGTTTTTGTCCAGAGTGGCACGAGAATAGTTGTGCCAGCACATTTTGGCACGAGAATTTCTATATGGACCTGTTTGAGCCCATTTTCCTGCAGCTTGCCCCTTTGGT
>BGPT01001521.1:41654-65341 GCA_003297045.1 Symbiodinium sp. clade C Y103
GCTTGACGAGGGTTTTGTTCGCAAGGTCTCCAGATACAGCAGGCGTATGCGCGCGTGAATGACCATCCATCACACTTCTGCTGGATATATCACATCGCTTAGAGATTGCTTGCTGGGAGACGCAGACAGCGCTAGTGAAGATGAATCATATTCATGGTGAGCATGATGGGGGAAAATCAAGAAACAAAGCAGTGGCATGAGAATCCGCAACAAGCACGAGAAAACACACCAAAACCCGGAGAAACACAAGAATTTGTGGAAAACATTTGTTTTTTGGAGTGGCCCAAGAATTTCTGTGTCCCTGATGGCGTTGGTATGTATACATTCTATGATTTAAAATGAAATGGATTCGCAAATGAAAGACTTCGAATGCCGAGCCAAATCCAATAGACAATTTGCAAGTGACGACATAGATTCTACTGATACAAGAGCGAGGACGAGGATGGGGACGAATTGTCTCCGTTTGCTGCTTCATGTAGAGATTGATTTACTCAATTGCCTCAGCGTTACTATTTTGATAGAATACACATATCATATCAATTAATTCATATCATATTATGATCTTACACGCAATGAGTCACTATGATTATATGATCTTCGTGACTCCCTTGAACCTGTTACCCTGCAAGTGCTGCGAACTTCATGTTTTGGCGGAGCGGGAATTGGATGGACAGATTGAAGCTCTCTTGTGCTTCAAGTCCTGCGCAGGATCCAGAACAGCTCAAGCCATCTTGAACTTTCAACAAATCCTGGGCTGCCACATCAGAATGATACTGTACAATGTAGCCGGCCTAGCAGCTGAAACATGTCAAACCCGAATCCTAGTTCGATAATGTTTCCAGTTCACCAGTTCATGGATTGATGTTGATATCTCCTTGGCTTATGCACGGCTATAACCGCTCCTCAGCACATCTCAGCACTGTGGACTGATCGTGGATGATCGTGGGGTTGGAAGAAAGAGGTTAAGGTCAGCTATGTCTCAGGCTTGAAAAATAGGCACACACACACACACACTCTCTCTCTCTCTCTCTCTCTGTCTCTCTCTCTCCCTCTCTCTCTCTCTCTGTCTCTCTTTCTTTCACCCTTCATCTCTCTTATACTACCCGCAGGTTCTGGTCAGATCAGCTCTGGCATGAATTGACCCTATCCAACTTTTGATATTATATTTGGGTCTGCCTCAACATCAACTACCAATTAATGCCAACTAATAGGTATCTCACTTTTTTATACCATCCATATCTATCCATCTAATGGTGGATTTGAGGCTCCAAACTCCAAGCACCTGTCAAACAGCCTCAGGTACAATCTAGTGAAGTTATCTATAGAATCCTATAGATACGTATTATTAAATGACATTAACATGAAGTGAACACCTCTGTATGAAATCAGGCACCTAACATATTATGCAAGGGCATTGCGCTGAATCAAATGTATTAGCTTGAACCAAGTTTACATCATGCTGACGCGCGTGCGCCGAAATAAAAGACTCAGTGTTATTTGCGTGCACTGTGTTTCGGAAGCTCTCATGACTCTCCTAGATCTGAAATCTATCTGATGTCCCATGCTGCGGAGGGATTTTGCCGTGCCCTTTGCTTTCTCCAGGTTTTTCTTTTGGTAGGGGACCGAGGGAAGCCCTGGCGGGCCTTGAGAGAGTCATGGCCACGTTCAACCACCCATTGCAACCATGCTGTCATCTACTCCTGAGGCTCCCGGCTGCTGGCCGAACCAGCTTTGGGCCTAGGTGATTTCATGTTGAGGTGTTGATATCAAGAGTGACCATCAGTGGATCCACGCTCCTCTGATTTGACTGATGCCATACAAGGTGCAAGGAGTTGGATGCTTTAGCAGTCTTTAGCCTACTTTAGTCAACTCTTGTCCGGTCTCGAGCATCTGTTATTGGCAAACCTTTGTTGCTTGACATGGGCTATAGGCAGCCGAGAAACAGCACTGCCCAATCTGTTGAGAAGACCAGGCGATTCACCTGCGAACGACTGCAAAACGTCAGAACTGAAGCGGGGTTTGGCAAATGGCCAATCCAAAAAGCGACTGCTCAATCGAATAGGCCTAAACTCACTGATAGATGTCATGCGACTTTCTCAAATCTTCTATCCAGTGTGATTGACATCTGGCTCTCCTAGCTCTCTATTCCCTTGCGAAGCCTTTCTTGGCAGTCCCATCTTTGAAAATGCCAATTACGCTTTCAAGGCTGCATAAGGCGGCTTCTTTCTGAACTCAAGGACAAAGTTGGTACACATGTCGATGTCTTGTGATTTCTTCTGAAAGAAATCTGTCACTGGCGTCACTGCACCAGATTCTGCAAGGCTACTGTGATCCCACGCCTCCTGCGCCCTCGCTATCTTCGGCATCATCTTGAGCCACGGCCTCCAGCAAGGCCCGAGGCGGCTCCGTCGCTGACCTTGCGGCATTCGCCACTTCGGCATCCGCAGGGAGTAGCTGCAGCAGGACCTGCGGTGGATATCAGTGGTTCCAATGGTGGATTCAACATGAATTGTCAATTCGTCTCGAAATAATGATGTAAAAACTTCCAAATCATCCCAAATTTGGTGATTGTATGATTTTTCATGGTACCCTTTCAAAATTCGATCTAAGGCCATGAATTGCGATATCCATCAATATCCTGGTATCCCTCAGTTTGAATCATGTTGAGACAAATCTGGCACTGAATCCATGGTCCAGCCTCCAATCTCACTGGCCGATGATCACTGCCTCCTTGGAGGTGGTTCACCTGTGGCACTTGGCAGCTTGGATTTCTACTTCGTGCCATAGCCCTCAGCAAACAGAAAATCACGATTTTTATGAATGTGTAGCAACTTCGTGTCATCTAAAATTGGCCATCCCAAGTTGCAGCTGTACAATTTGAATGACTACTGATACGTTCATTCCATGGGCCGTGCCATGTTCCTTCCAGCAGAGTCCGCTGCCTTGTAACCACCCTGTGGGAAAGTCCACTGCAAACGGCGCGCCAAGGATGTCGGTGCCCAACAAATGATGCGATCTGCAGAGGCTGGGAAACCTGAGCCAATTGGATCCACCAAAGTCAAGGACAAAATGAGTCTTGGCATCGCGTCAAATCATCCAAAACAATCCAAAACATCTGTTGATCCAAGGTTGGTGAAGCGAGCAGTGCTTAACCTCAGGTTGCTACACTATGCTATGCTAATATATATTATAATCAATAGATTAAATACTATACTATGCTATACTATACTCCACTATACAAATATATCCTGAGTATATGCTGATGCTGGTTCCTATCCCTAGGCAATGTGCACTAGCCAACATCCAGTGCAATGGTCTGAGCGGCGGAAGTTGCGAAAGTTGGCTTCTTTGAAGTCCAAACCTCGTGGCTGGGCAGAATGCCACAAGGAGCCAGGGCAAGGGGTAGCAAGAAGCCACCTGCTGGAGGGATCAGTCTGTCCAGGTTTCCGACTCCAGCTTTTCAGCACATCAGGAGGCCTCATGAAATCAGCATTGAGATCCAAGAACAGAGTAGAAACTCAGACACGGGAAAACACTTGACAGCAGTCAACTAATTAGTATGCAGCACCCCAATATACATATATAGTACAGTAATAATGAACAAGCTACTGCTAGCCAAATGTTATACTTTGTTGTGGGACTCTTAGACTAAGGACCAGGCAAACTTTGCAGTGTCCTTGGGACAGTTGCGCCGAGGAAAAGTGGGGTATGGAATGTTGTTAATTTTTGCACTGCACGGAAACGATATCATTTCATATCACCTCCAGATCCACGGTCTCATCATTCCGTCTCATCGAGCTATTCCGGCGTTCGACTTCAGATTGAACCAAATAGTTCCCTCCCCAGCTGACTGGTTCCCCTGTGCCAGTCAGCTGACAGTTCCAGCCATGCACCAAGTTGCTCGGCATACGCTCCATCATCTTCTCGTTTCGCGGCAGCTGTCAAGATACCTTCGAGGCTCAACGCTGATCCTTGGCAGAAGACCACATCTGCTGAGGGCTTGGGGGCGTCCGGGTTTTGAAACAACTCTGTTGCATTCGAAGCAGGTGGACGGACCACATTATGTGAAACACAAAGATATACAAATAATATTTCTAATATTGGTGAATAAGTATGTTGTTATGTTATTCTCTGCGTCCAAGTTACCATTGGTGCCCTTGAAGTGTGCACCTGAAAAACAAGAACTCAATTCAACCGCGCTTCCACTTTGCAGTGAAAATACAGTAATTAGTGAATCCAGCTGGTGAGCTCCAGTGTTGTTGCACTGGACTTGCTAAGGTTCCAACCGACCTCGGAGTTGAATTTGTAGGTAACCTGAGGGAATTTTAGCGCCGCTATGCGCCGCTTATTACTGGAAAAACGGGTGGCTACACTTTCCTTTGCAATGAAAACGGGGTCCTACAAAAGGCCAACCACACATCACTGCTGGTGACCGCAAACATCAGCGTCAACTGTCAACATTTGATCATTAATTCAATTGCACAAAGAATGGAATGGCTCGTGGTGACTTGAAAGGCCACTAAACAACATTCCCTTAAGTTTCCTGAATGATCGATCATTGTTGCACTTCTGAAAACAAAGTAGAGAAACCAATAGGCTTCCAATGGGCTTCCAAACAATCTTCCTACTCACCCCATCCATAAAAAGATGGCTGTTAACATTGATACCAAGTCGCCGGAAGCTTCAGCGCACTTGTCTCGCCACAGGGCTCGAACCAGTCGCCTTCCTGGGTCACTAAGGCCGCCTCTGGCTGCAAATTTAAAACCTCCCCGCCTTCATTGTATGGGACAAAGCCTAAATTGGCCTAAATGGATCTTGTAAAGTCTTGTGACCTTCCCGGATCACAGTTTCATTCAGTCTGAAAGGTTTTGGGTTGATTTCACGAGAGATTCTGCCCCGGGCACAACAAACTTCGTATCTCACGATCTTTGCATGGCACTGGCTCTGACTCGTGTGTTCTGCCACTTGGTTGCGTGTGTGACATATGTGCATGGTCCTACTACTAGCGTCGCTGAAGTCAGAACATGTCAGGACATCTTTAAATAATTATCTTTAAATACTGGTTGTTCAAGAAGAACTTGCATGATGGATCCGATGGTAAAATGCTCATGGCTCTGACCTCTCAAGACGGAAAGGCTGATGTATGCTGATGTTGAAGCAACAGCCACCCCAACATCCAAAGCTACAAAATCCTTCCCACAAATGCAAAACTGGATTCACTCTCCAGTGTTATAGACATAGTCCAGTTGCTGCTATTCAAAGCTAACAGGGAGACATCCTTGTTACTGCCTGATTCCTGCCAAGCATCTGCTACTGGAACCCCGTTGCGAATGGCAGCCTTGCAAAGGCCAGAGGTTCAGTGTCCATGATATGTATATTCTACGCACATGTCTCCAATTTTCGGGGCTCATGGCGAACCTTGGATACCCCACCCAAGTCCCAAAAACGAAACAATCATACTGAATCATACTCTAAATTCGCAAGATATTCCCATGGAGCGCCTGGATGTGAGGATCCGACATCACCTCTTGGAGGATGTCCTTCACCTGGCCCTTTGGCCCAAGCACTGTTCGGCTGTTGAGGTCGCCTGGTGAGTCTGGTGATTGCGGACATGAAGAAATGGGTGATGGGGAAGACTATGTAAAGCTCATATGTAAGGATGTGAAAGGAGTATTTGCTAATATTTGCCATGCTTCGACTTCGTTCCCCTTTGATTTGCGGTCCTTCAATTCATTCCGCTCAACCCCTATCCAGAATAGGCCAGCTGAGATGCCCCGGCCTTGCACGACCAGCAAGCTGTTGTCTGACAAGATTCCACGACGAAAGGCATTGCGCAAAACCTTTCGAAGCGTCCTGCGGTCTTAAAAAAGCCATCAGCCATGAGCTGTTGGGAAACCACTTCAGTTTGCAGCAGCATCACAAAAAGAACGTTTCAGCATGTTTTGGCTCTCAATGACTTGGCAAGGCTTTAGGCAGGATGGACTGCAAGCTGCCGCCGAACGGAAAGTCTACAAATACATCAAAATCATGAGCCAATGTCGACCATACATTATTTCTCCAAATCATGCCACCCTCTTTTCCCAACAAAGAAAACGTGGTGCTGAGATCCCGTGACACCCCGTCAGAACGCCTCGCCATGATGACCTTGGCGCTCTCCAAACCACCGATCTGATCGAGGACAGCAGCCATTTCCGCGATTGGAAAATGTGCACCTGATGCCAGATCTGATGCAAGATCTGGTGCCAGATGGCACGGGCCAATGACCACTGGGGACAAGAAGAATCTCTGGAAATCAGATCGGAAAATCATGGAACGTTAGCATTAAAAAACATAACAATCAATGTCCATCCCGCCTGCGAAGCAAATGTGTAAGGCATCTTGACGCGAGAGGAGGCTGCGACCCATAAAGGCCTTCTTTGGATTTGGCAGTGCCTCGGTAAAGCTGTAAAGCAAAGATTTTCGAAGTATTCTACTTGAAAAACTTGAAAGACTCAACAGGTGAAGCAGCCGACTGCTACTTTGTTGGAAACATGTACAACTTGTGCGACCACTATTATGGGAATACTTCTGACTGTTAGAAGCTTGAAGGTCTCACCATGTCTCACTATATTGGCTTTCTGAAGCAATATCTGAGGCCAACACCATTCCACCGATCCGCTTGTCTGTGAGCCTGGTGAGCTCACATCAGGATTCACTTTGGAGCTTCAGCCCGATTCAGCCCATTTGTCCCAATCAAACCAATCATGAAACAACCGAATTGATGCTAACAGTTTGTACGTATACCATGTGCCACGAGCGCTGTTGACAGGTCTCAGGTGAAGCAAGAGCAGGAGCTACATCTCAACTGGCCTCCCGAAGAGTGGTTGCATGTCAGGGTCTCGCCGGAAGCGTGCTCTGGAAAACCTCATTTCATCCGTCCCGCGATCTCTGGTTTTTCTGATGGTTGGCGTGGCAATTCTCGTTCCGCTTATCTCAAATTGGAAGGACATGGCTGTAGCTTGGATTTCCTGGGCTTTCCACAATGACCAGCTGAATTCATTGATTGCTGGGAATGATTTTGTGACTGCCGCTGAAAGCGAACAGGCTAGCAACTTCTTAATTCTTTGAACACCCCTGACTTGTCTGTTTTGGCTATGTGATTTGGAAGTCATGTATGTCACTGTGTCCACCTTTTGAACGCCTTCGAACTCTGCATGAGAAACCGATGACACTGAGAAAATGCCAAGATCAAATCCTGTTTGAGTTCAAGATCCGACAGTGAAGTTTCAATGAGAGCTCGAAGCCAAATGGAAAAAATACCTTGGTTATCTTGCCTTGTCAAGCTTGAAGTTGTCTTGGTTCTCGGCATGGAATCCCACAGTGTCTGTCGAGACACAGCAGCAATGTCTTCAAATTGCCGTTGTACTTCTCAGCCACCCCGTCCAGCATTCCGCTCCAAGGCATATCATTGGTCCTCGGGCCACGGGCCATGGAAGTGCTCGGGTAACCATGTCTTACAGTACCTTGGTCTTTGTAATGCCACTCCTCAACTTGCTGCATGTCTGAGATGGAATTGAGACCGGCCACAAGTATGAAGTCATTATTATTAAGTTGGTTTGAAGTTTGTTTAAAGGATGATAGAATGATGCAGCTGAGCAGTGGGTGGCTGTCGTGGTGTGTCTAAAGCAAACCAGTGAATTCTATGTTTAGTTTTTGGGATCCAGATCTCTGGGCTAAGCTTATTGCTCATGTTGATATGCTTGGAAGTGCATACTCCATGCATCCAGGCTCCGAGAGGGGGAGCAACTGCCGAAACGTTGGTACTTAGTATCTACTACCCTAACCAACAAGACCCTGGTTTTTTGTCGGGTTTGCCTGTAAACCTCGGGTTTACCTACTTTGGTGATCCGAACCCTGGGTTTCCATGTAAAACCCGGGGTTTTCCGGCAAAACCGGGTCAGACCAGCTAGTGACGCTGTCCAGGCTGCTAATATTCCAAGCTCGTTGGAATTTTCAGGATCTGTTTTACCTTTTCTGGTATTTTGTTCATTTTGACAAGAAAAAACGAGGTCAGAATTGCTGCAGACCCCAAACCCATGATTAACCCATGATTTACCCGTGACAACCCATGATTT
Organism: Symbiodinium sp. clade C Y103; assembly: GCA_003297045.1. Taxonomy (NCBI): domain Eukaryota; class Dinophyceae; order Suessiales; family Symbiodiniaceae; genus Cladocopium; species Cladocopium sp. clade C. The sequence continues at coordinate 49,769 of BGPT01001521.1, forward strand.
TGCTACGGAAACCTTGGGTTTGGACCCGGAAACCCTGGGTTTTGGGAAAACCCCGTGTTTTTCCAAACCCGTGACGAAACCGTGATGGACCCGTGATTTACCCGTGATAACCCGTGAAAACAAACGCGGGTTGAACACCTCAAAACAGCATCCTGTTTTGATTGGTTTTTGCTGCATTTTTTTGATACTCCAGCGGCATGTGGCTGCTGGTGTTTCAAAACAAAGCTTCTCCATATGGATGGTTCCAGAAACATGTTGGTCGGAGTTGCCAAACCCCGGGTTTTGTTTGGAAACCCTGGGTTTCCCAGCTGACCCTGCGAATTTCTCGGGTTTGGTTGGTTAGGGTAGTACTGCCTTGCTACCCTTTGAACCTGGCACTTCACTGTGGCTGAGCTTCATTTCGGCTTCTTTCACGGAATTCCTCGGGTCACAGGGGTCACAGGGGTCACTTGTGAATGCTCAGCTTGAGTCCGAGAAGAACTTGTTTGGGGGTCAGCCTGAAAATTCAAGCGCCTCTGTCTATCAGTGAGCCGACTCACATTATGCCCTATGCATTCAAGTCATATTCAAATGACATCAAACAGCACGCTGCAAACCATCGAACGATTCATGATTCAACCTTCAAACATTGCCTGCCACACACAGCCCTATCGATTGTGCCAAATGCCAGGGTAAACCGCCAAGGTACTGATATGTGGCGCAGTCCAAGTTTGAGTTGGGATTGTTTCGGTATTCACGTACCCACGGACCCAGCGCCAGCCTCCAGCGCGAGCATCACCGAGGTGACAAAGTGAGTGTGGTGTGTCAAAGGGGAACCTCCTTCAAAATCTTCAAATAATGTGCGTTCCCTCATGTTCCCTCTCTTAGATCTAAGACATCTAAGTAACGGAAACATGCTAAAGACTCAAAAATGACGCCGCCAACACAACGTCACCTGACACACTGGACACCAACTTTGTCAAAATGTCCAGTGATGGTGGCAACTGGTTCAGAAGGCACTTCCGCCTTGAACAAATCCACCACTGGTAACCATTTGTCATCAGCAATATCAGCCTGCCTTGTTTCCGTGAAGGTCAGGAACACCGCATCGCAGGATTGACCATCAGAAAATGGCTCCTGGTCCATTGGATGTCTCATAGGTGAAGAGTCCAAAAAGGTCAAAATGAGTCAGGGTTCTCCTTGTGCGTATATACGGGCATTGGCAAGTCAAATGAGCCAAAATACAGCCAAATTCTTGAATATTATTCCATGATTATTTACATATCATACAATGCACACACACATATATATATATATAGATATACATATAACTATATCATATATAGGGTATTGTAGGGTACTATTATAATCTACCAATACTTCTCCTCTCCCTCCGCAAGTCCGGCCTGGATCCAGTCTTCCAAGCACCGTCCAGTCGTGCCTTGCAAGTGATGAAGGCCTTCAAACCTGGCCCAACAGTTGTGACAGCCGTCCGGGTGAGGTGGACCAAAATCACCAGAAATGCTTCACTCATAGGCCTTTTAAGATCTTTTAAAGATATTGAAATATATGGCTGGCCTTTAAAACTAATCCTACGAGCACCAAGTGAAACCAACTTTTGCATCTGCATTGCTGCCGGGGCACGCCGCGCTGTTGGCCATGTTGAAGTTGTAGAAGCGCATGCCTTGCCCAACTGATGAAAACAATGCTATGTTTTGTGCCAGTTGCTAGCCTTGATTTTGGGGCGCCTTAAAGTCACACTTGCCAACAGTATAATTACCTACTTTCACATTCTAGGCAACAGAGCAATCCATGAGCACATCACTGATTGCTTCATTCGTCCAAACAAAATCAAACAAATGTATGCCGCTCTGTGAATCTCCATCTCCCTATGTGCTGTCCGTGCTGCGGACAGCACTGGAGCCCTTCGACGGGTTCGATGTGGCGCTTCCATCCTTCGCCATGTTCAACCAGGTGCCATTGCTCAAATCGCAGGGTCGGAGGGCCAAAAGGAAGCGGCCGTTCTCTGTTAGCTCTCAGCTAAGTTGGAGGATGGCCCGTCCATGTCGTTGAATCTCTTTCTCTCTGCTACCCTTTTCTGGAGGTTCATTGTTCAATATTTGTCAATCTGCACTTGTTCTTGGAAAATTGTTGTGGGTCATCATTGTGATCCTTCAAATGAAACACCTGTGAGGCAATGTGTGCAGTACGGATCCATAGGGTCACGCCATGGGGACTCCTCAAATCCAGGATTCATATGTCGGAGTTGAGATTACTGGAGCCATGATGCACGAGCTCAAGGTGGTGAGAGCATACAAAATGCCCGACATGTGCTGGCCACTAGCTCGAATCCGCAATGAAACTGCAAGCGCTCTTTGAACATGTGGATCAAGGCCCTTACAGTACAGTACAGTGTCAATAGAGTATTCTGTATATTTTGTGAATGGAGTCTTTGCCTGTATTTGCAGTTTGTCACGGTGAAGAGTTTATTTCAAAGACTGGAGAACCTCAGCACTTTCAAACGTGGACACATACATAAAATATACTATCTTGAATGAATGCAAGACCCACCTGAAAGAAGTGAGATAACTTGAGCAAGCATTGCCTACACTCCAACGCAGGCGATCTTTGTTTCACGCCGATCCCAGGTCAGTCTTTTGCTGCTAATAGCTGAAGCATGTTGCTTCATACGGCCGCCGCAGGTTCTGAGCATTCAGCAGATTTTGCATTCAAAGCGACCAGCAAAACCAACGTACAATTTGATGCAGTTTGCAAACTTTTTTTTGGGGGTTATTGTTGAGTATCCCCTTTATGGATCTTTACGGCATATATATATATAACTAACACATATATATATATATAACTAATATATATTATATATGTATCATATATTAGTTCTATCCTACTTCGGATGGGTGCTGGAACGGGTGGATCCTGGTGGATGTTCACCTTTGCCACACAGTGGCACGCAAAACACGTGCTCTGAAGTTGCATCTTTAAATCTGCCGGGAAGTTGTTCCCCCGAATCATGCCCGAAAGCCTCTCAAAATGGAGGCCATAGCCATACGCCTCGCAGGCTACGGTTTTTAATGAAACAGGTGCCAGCTGAGCTACTCCTTAGGAACTGGCACTCTAAAGATAGGAGTAGAACATAGATGAACATAGTAGAACTCAATAGCATAGTAGAACATAGAGCATAGTGCACAAGTCCGGAAAAGAAGGGGGATTCTAGTTGCACGTCGTTGAACTGGATCGTTCAAGTCCAGTCTGGTAGCAACTCTGCATGAGAGTAATGCGTCCCAATGCGTCCTATGTGACTGGCCCTTGTCCTCGTTGTTTTCACCCCACCTGTGCCGTTCAGAGACCTTCCTTCTCAGTCACAGCTCAGCCTAGGTGCAGAATGGCCGGACGGAAACCATCTGGGAGTTGTTTGGCAGTGGCACTTTCCAAAATAGGAAGAAGGATCTACATTCAGGTCAGGTCCCTTTCTTCAAGCGGCTGGTAACGAAGCGTATGAACCAAAGAATAGTCATATAGATTAGATTCTGAGACTTGCTCGTCTTATATATGTTGAAGCATGTTGAGTCCTACCAGTTCAATCGCAACCAATCTCTACATGACAAATCAGTTATATCAATCGGACGTGAATAGGAAAGTCATAAACACAGGCACACTTTCAGAAATTCTTGCTGCAGAAAACACATGAAAACACGATTGATTGATGGTCAAAACAGCGAGCATGTGGTGAACAACTCGTACAAACCTGACAGTTACCAGTGAGGAAGAGTAAAGGCCAGGATGAATTACACAATAAGAATCTGCACGCATCTGGCTGTATCTCCAAAAATATTCATCTCTCCATCACTGCGCAGTCCAGCTGGAGCTGAAGCACATCCATCTGACATCCATGTGTTACCAAGCCCTACAATCATCCATTGTCCAGTGATTTTATGTGACCTTTTAAAATGACTTTCCGCTATTTTCATCTCTTTTGAAGTTGGTTGGCCAGAGCCAACAGGACAGCAGCGAGTCTTTGCTGCCACGCTGATTCGGCTTCTTCTTTGCTTCTGTTGCAGCTCTCTCAGGCCCTGCATGCCGTGCTTCCTGAGCTGTGGCAATGCGATGATCGGATCTACTGTCGATCACTGGTGGTGAGATCCCAGCGAGCTCGTTATAAGATGTTATAAGTTGTCCAATGGCATCTCTATCATCTCTATCTGTACGCACGTATATACATTGCACACAGACATCCAGGCATCATCCATTCACCCAATCTCACACTAACTTAATTGTCCATATCAAAATCATTCAAAACCCAGTAAGTTAGCTCCATGTTTTTTCCAGTTGCCAATCCATTTGCTCCAAGAGTCATGAAGCAATCCTTCATTTCCTCCCCATCGTCCCGGGCATCCTCCTGGCAAACGATGCCCACCATCGGCCGCGACGAAACAACCGCCATCGTCCTGGCCTCATTGGAGCGTGGTGGAGCCCTCAATGACCTGATACCTTGGCGACAGCGGACAGTTGATTCATTGGGGTAGAGATAGGTAGAGATAGGGAACCCCCAAAGTGATCGTTTCCTACTAAGAATGGGACCCCCTCAATTAGACAGCCCAGGCAGTATCAATTCCTACCAAGAAAGGATGTTGTTGATAGAGAGAAACCAGATCCTGGTTGCAGATTGACGGTGCAAATTCACATGGATTCCAATGGCTGTGGCATGCTCTGGCTCTTCGCGAATCATGCTATGGAAGGGGCTGGTACCTAGTTGCAACTGGAGAGGCCCTGCAACCCCCTGCGTTGGTCTTTGTCATTTGTTCCTCGTCATAGTCATGTTTGAGACTGCGACTGGGGTGGGAATTGCTCAATTGCAATGACACAGTGGAAAGTGGAAAGGTCGAATTTGTGCGCAGGAGGCCCGTTAAGATCATTAAGCTGAGTTGCGGCCGCCCTGGCCCTTGATGTTCAGGACAGCCTGATATGTAAGTGCCAATGAGAGATGTGAGAAAGGAACAAATGCAAATAGAAAATGCATGAATACTGCAAAAATGCATATTGATTTGATTAATTATTGTTATATATAAACTACATGCCTACTGTCAAAGAAGGCTGCAGAAAAAAGTTGAAATTCCCACAAATCTCGGGGAATCTTCCCTCACTCAGAATCCTCCAGTGGATGGAAAGCTCAATTCTTTCTGCCAGGAGTTCCCCAAGAAATCCCGGAAACTTATTCTCAAACGAAAACATTCCGAGCAATTCTGATTGCCTGCTTGAACAAAAACCCGAACAGTTCGTATACAATCTTTACGCAAAAATCAAGGGAAAAAATCCATCTTTCAAAATTCCCTGCGGAACATTCCCTCGGGCCCTAATCAATCCTGGGGCAGTTCCAAAAGCAATCTCCTGTGTCAATTCTCCCAGAAGTTCCTACAAAAAAATCCCTGGGGAAGCTCTCAATACAATCCACCCAAGAAGTTCCGCTAAAACATCCCTTTGGCAAGTTCCCTTATTTTAAAAAGAACGTGGGAAAGTTCCAGCAACAAATCTGCGGGATGCCTCCTTGAAAAGGAAGTTCCGTAAAAAGCAATAAACAAAAGGAAGTTTCAAAACTTTCAAACAATATCCCTCATGGAACTTTCTTTCCCGAAAAGTTGTAAAGAAATCTCCAAGTTCCAAAGAAGCATGCAGTATGGTTGCCGCTTGTTTAGTGTCCCTTTCAAGCCCCACAACGGTCCTGGAGTTCCCTCAAATTGATGGAATATGCCAAACGTCTCCACCCAAATCAGCTCTGCACGGGGTTCACCTGCCACGTCGGATCCCCATTGTGTTTTTTGCCTCAGTTGCTCCACGGATGGCCCATGGCCTGGGTAACCCAGCTGTCGGCAAAGCTGGGGCCTCGAACCCACCTGTTCCACGTCATATGTGGGCGGCTCTGTCTCCTCAGGGTTGCCAATGACAACGCCACCTGGGCAAGTGGAGCCTGGTGTGCTGAGCTGTCCTCATGAATTGTACAGTTTTATGAGAATTATGGCTTTGGCGTAGCATGTCAACACTCAAGGGGAAATGAATGGGTTGTAAATCCACCAGTCCTGTACAGCTTTTTGTGACTACTCTCGCAATGCAAATGTTTGTCCTGTTTGTTGCTTGGACGGCTACGGCTACACCTGAGAACACAGCACGCTTGGAAACAGTCTACAATGCCACAAGCCTCTTGGTCCAGGTTCCCTCTTTTCCGGGCTTCTGGAGCGCCTGCCGCAACTGACCCCTGGGGACTTCTGCTGCATGCCTCCAGATTCCTGCAAACAACCGCATCCTTATTTACTGTACTATATTTAATATTCTTATACTTATACTAGTAATATCTAGTAATTATAAACCATCCATTTGTCTGTCAGATTCAGCCTAGCTGCTAGTATGCTAAGGCAGTTTGTGAAATATCTCGCGCTGAATGCCTTTGGGGTAGCACGAAAATGGGACCAATCATGCACCTGTCATTGCTTCGCCCGCCGCGTCCGCGGGAATCCTTGGTTGGCTACAGACTACCAGTATCATTCCGGCAAACTTCGGGAGGCCGGGCCGGCCCACTTTGAACAAGAGATCTTCTGCACAAACCTTTCAATCTTTGATATTGTTGGGTTGTGGTCGTGCCAATGATGCTGCTCCAGCTAAAACGGAGTCGCAAATTAGCTTCAAATGACCCTCTCACGCGTCCAAGTGGCACTGCGACGGTCATTCCTGTGATTCGTCAGAGGGATGGCCGGTGCGTGGCATGCAGAGTTCGGGGAAGCATGATCCGGTTGTATGTGATATGATGATATAATCTGACTTGTAATTTGCTCAGTCAGGATGTTGCTTCCATTGGCCATTGCAGTAATCTTACGCCGTGTTTTTGACTGTCGACCAGGAGGTGCCATGGCCCGAAATTAAAAGAACGAACAGCATGTTTCAACGGACTATGGACTATCTGACAGATGCGGCTTCAACCGTGCCAGTCACAAACCTATATAAAATGCTTCACTTGCTTCAAGACCAAATGGAGGGCGCAAGTGGGCGTCAGGAGCGCCAATGCCAAAATTGGTGATTGTAAATTCGACGTAATATTCATAATTTAAACACTATCATACGAGTATCATATAGTCAGCACAACTGCACCCCTCCTTACCTTTGGCAATCTACGCCTATATATCATATAATAATACACAATATCCATTTAATATCCATATATTATCCCCAGAATTCCATAAATATCCATATCAACCCATGTACCATCTGCCTCGGCCTTCCACGAGACCGAGAGCGGCGCCGGGGAGACCTGGAGAGATTTTTGTTGGTCCTAGTCCTAATCTTCAGTGTAACAGCCTTCAACATGCCACAGGAATGTGATTGCTTTCATTGTTGACACCTAGCAGACCTACCCTAGGTAGGTTGATGTCTTCTCACAGCACGTGTCATTCTGGAAGCTTCAGTTGCACAAGTCACAAGCTGTTTCCAGGACCTGGATGGCGAGTCGTGCCATATCGGCCTGACATGGGTGACGTAAGCAGAACATAGCATCACGTGCAGGACGGGTCAACAAAAAATCTGAGTATGGAATTGGGCCAAACCAAACTCTCAAACATTGAGAACCATGCGGCCCAAAATATCCAAAATGCAAAGAAGCCCTGCGGCACTGTACATCACTGCTGCCAAGGTACATATTGCGACCTGGCTGGAAGAGCCGGAATTGATGACAGCAAGCTGCAGCCGCTTAGAGTACAAGCACTGTAACTAAGAGAAGAGACGCGCATCAAACCTTCAATGATGGAAAAAAAGGCAAGCCTATTGCTGTACCAAGTGATGAACGATTTCAAAAGCTTTCTATGATCAAACCATAAGATCTACGAATGTACACCGACTCCAAAGATATGAAGTGTGCCGGCCTCTGGCGGCCCTGTTGTAACGCTTCAGGACGTGTGGGCGTTCAAACACTGTTCTGTGTTATGTTTTGCTATGGAGTGACCGTATTTTTGGGCTACTATTGTTTCAAACGATTTTATTGTTTTTTGTTGTTCAATGTTTATCCAAGTGTCTGTCTTGTAGCTGGGCGTTCGAAAACGGTTCTGAACTTGCCATTGTCGACCTATATAGCCTATAGCTATGTTGTTTCACCTTCATCTGTCGCAAAGTCGACACCGATTGGAGCCGAGGTGGCAGCATCCAAGAACCCAGTTGCAGCAAAATACCCAAGTCGGCCATGGAAACCAATATCTGCGCAAAAAGAGAAAGAAGATCCGCCTGACAGTTGACCTCTTAAACCTCAAGGAGCTACAAGCGCTCAAGCTGAAGGAAATTCTCAGCCTGTGGGTTCCGTCACAGGCCTGGAAATATATCCCTTTTCCGCATCCTTTTCCCGAACTTATTGCAATTGCTTCTAGGCGCGAATTCAATGTGCCAACTGGATGTTGGCTACAGTTTCATAGCAGTATATGGCAGCAGTAGCACCAACCTGGGGCGGCGCCACCGATTTGAACGGTAGCTTCATGTGCTGCGTTCGAGCCGACCACATCAAGGCAAAGACCACTCATCTTGTTTCTGAACAAGTCATCCTCGTAAACCCATGCGTGGTCAGAGCCCGCTGCACCAAACTCGCAATCCCAGAAGCGGCGGCCGTATCTATTGTGCTCCCTGGAAAGCCCCAAACGTCCAAGCAATATCGACTTGGAACATGCCGAATGAAATAGTCTTGAGTAGCGGCCAAGGCGGGGCAAACCAAGCTAAGAACGTGAAAATGCAGGAAGCATACAACAATCCATTCAAGAAATGCATGGTCCAGAAAATGCCATCGTCAATGTTCAAAGATTCCACCAACATCTCTGTAGAGTCCTTCATGACTTCGTCTTGAAACCAATCAACCTCGTCTCCTGTAGTTTCCTTCAGTTGTGGTGGTGTCGCTTCTTCTCAATGCGCAGAGCGTCCCAGAATGTTGCCGACGGGCCTCGCTTGGGAATGTTGCAGAAAAATTGTGCTGGACCTGGACCACCGCATTCAGCACCTCACATTTAGCCACCAGTAACTTGACATAGCTTGACTGGCCTCAGAAAGCCGTTGGAATCCAGCTTTCCTCTTCTTCAGGTCGCAAGATCCAAAGAGTCAATGCCCGCCGCAGCCGTTCAGAAGGCAAGACTTCATGCCAAAGCCTTGAGAAGAAAATGACCTGAGCTGAAGTAGCTGAGATCCTACCCAATGCTGCTTGCGATGTTTTGGCAAAAGTGGCGGTCGATCTATCTATCTATTCATCTATATATATATATATTACATACTGTATACCGGTTATGTATAATTACTGTCGTTTATATAAATGTCACATAGTATGTAATATGTCGTGTCACATCATCATTGATCTGTACCTTTGTAGATATGGCAAATGTCGCACGTGGCAAGTGGGGAAAAAACCGCTGAGCCTGGAGTGTATTGCCAAGGCGCCAAGGTGCCAGCAGTGGGCTTCACCTTGATGTTGGGATGCTCGGGAGTAGGAGCCTCTTCCAACTCCTCTGACCCCAAATAGATCCGCAAAGCACCACCATCCTTAGCAGCTATAGCATGCTATAGCATGCTATAGCATTGCACCCCTACAATTTCGCTGGGTGATCATGAATTTCAGGTGACACGCTACTCCTACCAAGGACAGCCCTCCAATTCGATTGTGAATGGGCTTCAAATTTTCTCGTGTGACACACACCATGGCCGCTGTTGCAATTCAATTCTTTCTCTGTAGTTCCGCATTTCTGCACCGCAACTGGCCTTGCAATGTCTTGCTAAGATTCCCGTTGCAGGTCCCAATCTGTCGGGTTTGCATAGAGGATCGCCGTCAGCTCACGGCTGTTCAAACGTGTGCCATGACTTGGCCTGAGGAGTCAGCTGGTTGAGATATATGGCCATGGGATTGGAAGCCGTCCGGCAAACATGGCAATGAAAAAATGCCAATTGTAATGGGAACGGAGAAAACATAGAAAGACTCTAGATATCTCTAGATTGAGAATTTTGCGGTAGCCAGATTGCTGGAAGCTGTTCAGTCACACAGCCGCAGAGCGCAGGTTTTGCTCATTTTATGAAGAGACTCCTGAGATTCAATATATTCAATGGATTTCAATGACGGTTTCAGAAGATATCGTTTGCCTCAGGCCATCTTTGGCCATGTGCTCCCACCTGAAGCGATTGTCTTGATGACAAATGTAGCCTCCTCCATGGCTATAGGAAGCCAGCTGTGCCTTGGGAGACACTGTCAGAACTGCGTCTTCAGTGGCTGGATCCTTGGGTAGAAGCCTCAGCTTCAAGTACTTCCAGCAAACATAGCAGAAGTATCAACATTCAGCAAACTGGTCTTCAGGCATAATCAGGCATCAGTTGAATGAGAGAAACATGCAGAAATCCGATGCATTCGGCCAAGGCACACATGCAAGGGATCCCCAGCTGCGGCGCAGGCACGATGGAGACGCGAAACTGCTGGATTGAGCACATGGGCCAAGGCCTGGGCGATCTGACAAAGCATAGCACATCATAGCCCCATAGTACGGCCATTGGGGGTGTGTACCATCTAAAATCTATATCTATAATTCTATAATTCATCTATTTATCGATAGATTGATATAGTCATGGTAGGTAAATGGAAGATACATAGACAAATAGATAGACAGACAGATAGATAGCTAGATAATGCTAGATAGTAGATAAATAGATAAACCGATGGACAAACAAACTGTGACAAGATAGAAACAAGTGCTTGCTGGACATCTTAGGATATGGCTGCCAACCTCCTGTTGTTCATTATATACATATATGTTATATATATTTATATATAATATTCTATAGAAACACAGTACATGTCAATGGTGTGATTCGTCATGCAATGTATGTATTGCCCGCCCTTCCTTACATTTTGCCCATGATCTGCCTTCAACGAAGCGATGCCACTGGCCACACAACGTGCCCCATAGCGGACAGCCTTTGTCGAGCTGCCAGGCAGTTGTAGGTGAGATGAGGGATCCACTAGATCATACTAGATCCCACCCCATGGCGTTTTGATGCGTTTTGTACTCCATGAACATGAACATGTTGAACATGTATGACAATGTGGTGTCATTGTGGATCATTTTCTGCCACTAGCATTGAAGTATGTTTAAGTTAGTCGTGTTCGACAGCGATCATATGTCCTTCGACGGGACCTAATTGGACAATTTTTGACTGTACAGTTGTTTGTCTGACATGTTGTGCATTGTTGTGCCTCGTCCAAAGATCCCCAAAGTGATTGCTGTATTCTGTATTCTCAACCCTTGGTAGCACCAGACAAAACTACAATCCCATACAATTCCACCATCAAGTGATACACCTGAAGCTTCAAACGTAACAAAACGTGCAGTAACTTAAATTTCTGCAAGTTTCAAATTTGTAACCGAAAGTGGTTCTAGGCCAAAACGTCCTGTGTAAATTATATAGTTATATAGTGATATCAACCCCAAAGGGTGCTATTCCACAGCTCTTATCCCATGCAAATCAAGGAACCGCCAAGTCCTCATCGATCCAAACAATGCGATCCCCGCGCTGTCCTGTCGCTCATGAAACATGCCACGCCGGCCATGCCACTGAAAGTGGGTCCACTTTGGTCAGTGGATAACTGATGTGACTCTATGATTCATCAGGAGCATTGTGAGCGATCAAAGTTTGTTGCAGTTGGAACTGTTCCGTTTGTTAAAAGCCTACTCATGACATTCCGCACAGGGTCCTGGCGTCAGCTGTGGAGCAGGGTGGAGGTTCCAGCCGTTGTCAAGCTCACTGACTTCATCCTCACTTAAGACAACTCAAAGCCAACAACGGCTGCCGACAACACCATCAGATTCCGTCATATTGAATCCAGTTCAACAGCAAGGAGTGCACACAGCATCTGTTGGGGTCTTGTATCTTGGTGGACATGCTGATGTCATGCTGATGTGGCCAACCATTGGAACATCAGAATTGACACCTGAACAATTGCGAGTGGTTGATCCGTGCTCTGATCCTTTGTCGCTGTTGAAACCGAAAAGAGGGGAAAAGAAAACAAAGCAACCTGAACAAGCCAAGCTTCCAGAAAGTGCTCGGCAAAGTCGGGCTGGAAGGCATGTTCCACCACCAAAACTCCTGCTGGCTTTGATGAAAAAAAAACTGCTCCTGAAAGTCATAGCTGTGTGACTGCAGCCGACTGTTCTACCAAAGCGGAGTCGCCGAGCAATGGTGGAGCGAGGCTGATCTCAAGCAACTCACTTCAAACAGTCACAGTCCTTCGGAGAGAAGTTGCTGTATCAAAGGCCCATCGTCGTCTCCAGGAGCTATTTCTAACCATCCAAAGGCTCTAGCCCACTCCTCGAGGACTGCACCCAGGCAACAAAGCTGTTGGAACCTTCCTCTCTACTACGCTCTTACTATGACAATCGTCACAGTATGCCAGAGTAAGAAGTCACCTCGATTGAACTTTACAAAATTCAACGACAAAGCAGGTCAGAGTGACTTTTTCCAAAACGCATAAATATGCAAAACCTGGCCCACGATATTGCCATATTATTAGTTGCCACTGCCTGCTCTAATGACTTCTGACAGCTGCCCCAATTTGGCTCTCCTCACCATTGATGCCGCAATTGACCTGCGCGCCTAGCTGTGCTTCAGCAAGCGACAAGCGTGGTACCTCCACCAAAATAGAGGCGTTGGTCTACCTGTTGATATCTGGATATTTTTGGCGAGGATGGCTATAATAGCCATTTATCAAGATCCCCTGAACATCACGACATGGTCAAAGTCCAGTGTGGTGCTGTAATTCACTCAACACTCAACACCACTCCATCGGAACTGTCTGAGAAGTTTTTCCTGGATTTTCTTACTACCATCCTGAGATGGCTCCACGCTTTTGTTGCCCGCGTGATCTGCTCCCACAGTGCTCCGATCCAAGGTCCCTTGCCTCGTGCCATGGAGTCTTCAAGCTGTTGCCTCGCAAGGCCATCGAAATCCATGGTTTGCTGATGTTCGCTGGCAGTCTGACCACCTTCAACTGCAACCCCTGCGCCCAATCAGGCATCGCAAAGCGCGCCTTCTTCCTTGCCATGCCTCGCATGGTCCAAAGCACTCCTCACACTGCACACCTCAAAGCCCAACAAATGTTGCGTTTGCGCAGGAGGTGAAGCAAATACATGTCTTCCATTCCCCTCCTAGAGTGGTGGACCGGAAAAAAAAGGATAAGAAAGGCGTATAATCATATCGCTAAACAGGATTTTCATATGAGCTGCACGTCTCCAATACCAAAACCATGCAGGAGAGCTGGGGATCCATTGATGATATTGATGGAATTTGTATGAATTTGTCAGGATCAAAGACTCTCAGGAAGGCCTCCCGCAGAGCTCTGCAATGCCTTTGTTGCAGCTTAGCGCAAGGTCTTTGCGATGGCAAGGCCTGGCAAATCCATGGCATTCCATGGCATTCCTGACTCACCTCACTGTCACAAGAGGGACCCTGGCGCCGCTGCCTCCAAGAAAGTTCCAAGACCCAAGGATTTGCCGTCCTGGGCATCAACGCCCCAAGCTTTGCAGTCACGAGAGTCGCACATAGCCGTCCCCAAATCGAAGGGAAATTAAAATCTCCCCTAAAACGATTTTCTATCATGTTCAATTCATGTTCTATCTGCAGTATCAATTTTCCAATGTTTTCCATATTTTTCCGTTATTTTCCGTTATGATTTGTTGTTTTGTATGCACATCGGTCTGTTTGCCTGTCTATGGGTCCGCTGGTGTGTCATTGCATGCATCATGCATCTCGACCCCGTTGGTGGAAAGAGATGCTGGATGATGCTGGGGATTTCTGGGGATTTTATCCACATCCGGCACGGACATTGCACGGCTTTCTTCGAGGCCTTCCACTTGTTGCCACTTGAGTGCATTTTTTCACTGCTTGCACTATTCGCTTCAAAAGCTTTGGCTAATTCTGGTTTCATTTCTCTCAAGTTTTCCCCAAAAGCCGGTGGATGCCGGTGGCAACAGCTCCTTCCGCAGCCATTGCTCGCCGAAGTCCCCATCATCGCGAAGGCGGAGCCAAAAGCACTGCTGCTCCGTGTCCCAGAAGCGTTCCTCAATGGAGGCCATGCGTAAAAATGGGCAAGAAACAAACATGAACAAACAAGATCACTCCAGGTGATAGATTCCAGAAGATCTCAAACCATGACTCTCCCAAAATCTTCCCAAATCCAACCGCCACACAAAGACACGCAACAGAAACGATGCTAAGAACAGATTCAACTAGAAACACTGTGCAAGGACCCCTCCATGAGCCGCAACACCTTGAGCATCTAGCAGTGCCATGACAACCCTGAAGACATCCAACCCACAAACATTGGCCCAGCATAGTGCAGCTGCGTCACCCTAGTCATTGCCAGCACCTCTATACTTCACAGTGGCTTGCTTCAAATGATGCCGAGGTCATTGGCTAGTCTTGGGTTATTCAGCAAAGTTTTCCTAGCCCAAAAAAAACATTCTGGCTAATTGAGCCTACTGACGGGCGTGAACTGACCTAGAGTCTAAAGGTTCCTTCAAATCCTTCCGCCATGAATTAAAACATCACCAGTTCAAGACTCAACCCGACCATGGCCTCGCCAACTACGTGGATTTGACCTCAAGGAGTCCAGATGAGAGCAGCTTTCTTCAACTTCGTGCTGAGAATTTAATCATCAGAAAAAAATGACAGAGAGGGAGTTGACAAGTGAAGAATATCCCACCATCATGACATCATGGCATCATACACATCATGCCAAACGAACGCGCACAAAAGTATCCCTCAAACTTTCTCAAACCAGCAAACGAGGTCCACGCTATAGACATCAATCCCACAACATTCCAATACTACCACAGGATTAAAGACTCGAGCGCTTCCCCCGGCCCCCAGATGCCTTTCAGAAATTCCCGCAGTCAAATGTTCAAACCACCCACACTCCTGAGTCCTGAGCCCCGATTTGCCAAACTAGGCATCCACACAAAGGTTATGAACATCTCTGCCTGATTCTTGGCACAGCCGCTCTAGGTTCCTGGTTTGGGGCATGGTCATGAGCTGTTCAACCCCTGGCCACTAGCGAAAGGCTCAAAGCATGAACGTCTTTCTTCTACCACCACCACCACCACCACCACCACCACCAACAACAACAACAACAACAACAACAACAACAACAACAACAACCAACAACAACAAAAACAAAAAACAAAAAACAAAAAACAACAACCAACCAACAACCAACAACCAACAACAAACAACAAACAACCAACAACCAACAACCAACAACCAACATCCAACAACCAACAACCAACAACCAACAACCAACAACAAACAACAAACAACAAACAACAAACAACAAACAACAACCAACAACCAACAACCAACAACCAACAACGACAAGAACAACAACAACGACAAGAACAACAAGAACAACAAGAACAACAAGAACAACAAGAAGAACAAGAAGAACAAGAAGAACAAGAAGAACAAGAAGAACAAGAAGAACAAGAAGAAGAACAAGAAGAAGAACAAGAAGAAGAACAAGAAGAAGAACAAGAA